>CM035415.1:1701219-1863719 GCA_020310875.1 Ceratopteris richardii | reverse complement strand
ATATATATATATATATATATATGGGTGTATGTACATGTGTGTGTCTATATATGTCTCTGTATGTATGTGCAGTTGTGTGTTGTCTGTATATGTGTGTATGCATAAGTTTGTATGTGTGTGTATGCATCTGTTTGTATGTGTGTATGCATGTGTTTCTATAGTGCATTTGTGTGTGCATATGTGCATAGATGTTCCACTGTATCCTTCTTTGACCTCTGCACACCAAAAATGCTCTTACTCAAAGCTTATGCAGAGAACTCCAGTGAGCGTTTTTAGACCTGTAGTAGACACCAAGAGCTTTCCAACAAAACAAATTTCACTTCAAATGGATGCTTACACAAGGAGAAACAATGTCTACAACATGAGCTAGTTGAATGCTCACAACTGCAAGTCAAGCAGATACCTCACTTCACTCCAGCAAGCTTTTCTCATAGATTATACAGAGAATGAATCTCAAACTTGGGGCAACTTTAGAGGACTTTAATAGCTACCCAATGACACCAAAATCATAGCAAATGGATACATAGAGAAGGAGAACCAGCCCTTACAACAGAGAGCAAAATATTTCCAACAGAGCCTACACACCAAGAGAGATACCAATCACACAACTTCACTAAAATGAATGTTGCTCCCAGATTACTCAGAGAATGATCCAGAGATTTTGTGAGCCTAAACTAGACTCTAATAGCTATGCAATGAGACAAGAATTACATCAAATGGACATAATATGAGGGAGAACTAATTCTAACAACTCAAGGGTAGAGAGTTGCAACACTGCCTGCGCACACACATAGATATGCCTACTAAAAGAAAACAAACAAGCAAGCAAGGGGCTAGCTTAAGCAAGGGGCTAGCTTAAGCAAGGGGCTAGCTTAAGCAAGGGGCTTGCTTATCACAACTCCAGCACTTAGTGCTCACTTTACATGAGCTAAAACTCCAAGAAGATGGCCCAAAAGAAGTCGGGATACATGCTCCTTTTATAGTGAGAAGTGTGCCCCTAAAATCTAGGAACTACCTTTCCAAATCAGCCTCCTAACTTGGAGGATTTAGTTGAGATGAATTGGGGAGTGGTTGAGTGACTTTTCTTGATGGAATCTCGTGGCTTTTGGCTTCCTTTGATTGCTCCACATGTCCATAAAAGATTCCCCACGAATTTGTAGCTTGAAGCTTGACTTTTAACACTCCCCCTCAAGCTTCAATTCTTCATCCTCATCCAAGCTCCTTCATGTTGATGCTTTGCTTGAATTTTGAAATCTTCATTCCATCTAAAGCATTTGTAAACATGTCTGCAACTTGGTTCTTGGTACCAATATGATGTACTGAAACATCCTTGGATATCACCTTTTCCCTTATGAAGTGATAGTTCACTTCAATATGGTTGGTTCTAGCATGATAGACAGGATTTGATGCTAGATGAATGCTACTCATGTTGTCACAAAAAATTGGATATGTGTCAACTTGAAAATTAAGCTCCATAAAAAACTTCTTAATCCACATTAGCTCACATGTGACTTGAGCCAAAGCTCTATACTCAGCCTCCGTGGAAGATAATGCCACCGTGGGTTGCTTCTTTGAAATCCATGAGATGATCTTGCTACCTAGCATGACTAGGTAACCACTTGTACTTCTTCTATCCTCCTTCAAACCGGCCCAATCGGCATCAGAATAAGCTTTGACCTGCATATCATCATCAAATGAATAGAACAATCCTTCATTTATAGTGGCCTTGAGATATCGTAACATTCTTCTTGCAGCTTGCAAGTGTGTAGTCCTTGGACTATGCATAAATTGTGATAATACTCCAACTCCATATGCTATGTCGGGCCTAGTTATTGTGGCATAATTGAAAGATCCTACAATAGATCGATACAAGGTTACATCCTCTAATGGCTCTCCATCAATGGAGCTTAGCTTTACATTAACTTCCATGGGATTTGAAATAGGCTTGCAATGTAGCATCCCAAACCTCTCAAGTAGGTCTAGAATATACTTCCTTTGTATGAACATAATACCTTCTTCTTTGTATACAACTTCAATGCCAAGAAAATACCTAAGATCTCCAAGATCAGAGATCCTAAACTCCTTTCCAAGCTTTGCCTTGATCTCCTCAATGCCCTTTGTATCATTACCTGTAATGATAAGATCATCTACATACACGCACATGTAGACTACAAGTTCTCCTCTTTGTTTGATGAAGAGAGATGTATCCGCCTTGCATTGATTGTAACCACATTTGATCAAATAGTCCACCAATCTTTGGTTCCAAGCCCTTGGAGCTTGCTTTAGGCCATAAAGTGCCTTCTTCAACCTACAAACATGATGTGGAAACTCTTTATGAACAAAACCTAGTGGTTGCTCCATGTATACCTCTTCTTCCAAGTCTCCATTGATAAAGGCATTCTTGATATCCAATTGGAAAAGCTTCCATCCTTTGCTAGCAGCCATTGCAATGAGTGTCCTAATGGTGCTCATCTTTGCCACGGGGCTGAATGTCTCTTTAAAGTTCACTCCATAGGTTTGTGCAAAACCCTTGGCCACCAATCTTGCTTTGAACCTAGAAATAGATCCATATGAATTCCTCTTTACTTTATACACCCACTTATTACCTATTACCTTCATGTTATCCTTCTTGGGCACTAGAGTACATGTTTGATTCTCCTCAAGTGCGTCGATCTCTTCTTGCATTGCCTCTTTCCATTCGGTGTACCTGCTTGCATCTTCATAGCAATCGGGCTCATGATCTTCTACTACTTTGTTCATATATGCATAATGAGTTGCCATGTATGAATCATAAGTAAACCTTTGAGTTGGATACTTAACTCTAGAAGACTTCCTTTCTTCACCTTTTGGAGGAATAAACCTCCTTTGCCTTGGGAACTTGATCTCTTTCTTTGACATGGCTTCTTTCTCCATCATGTGTCCTTCATCATCTTCAACTTCATTACCTTCTTCATCCAACTCCACCAATGTTGCTTTGCCTTTGTTGATTGATTGTGCTTCATAGCTTGATGAAGATCTCCCCCTCCATGGTGAGTTCATGCTTGAACTATCTTCATTGATGGAACACCTTGGGCCACTTAGCTCTAGGTCGATTTGTTCTTCATCATGTCCATGCTTTTCTTCTTCATAGTCCTGCATAAAATCATACTTCTTATACCAAGGGAGTAGCTCATCAAATGCTACATCCCTTGATATCCTCAAGTCCTTTGTGTTTGGGTTGAAGCACCTGTAACCTTTATGATAATTTGAATATCCTAGAAACACACACTTTTCTACCTTTGGTTGTAGCTTGTGCCTCAATTCACTTGGCACATGTACATAACAAGTACATCCAAATATCTTCAAGTGGGAAAGATTAGGTTTCTTACCATAATAGGCTTGATATGGTGTCAAGCCATGGATCCCTGAGGTAGGAGCCCTATTCATAAGATACACGGCGGTATTTATTGCATCACTCCAAAACTTGTTAGGTACATTCATCTCATTAAGCATTGCTCTAGCGATCTCGGCAATGTATCTATTCTTTCTCTCTGCTACTCCATTTTGTTGGGGTGTGTACCTGCATGTTACTTGCCTCTTGATGCCTTGATCCATTAAAAAATCAGAAAACTCATTTGAGAAATAATCTCCCCCTCCATCGGACCTTAGCTTCTTGATATATGTACCTGTTTCCTTCTCTACCATTGCCTTGAATGCTTTGAAACATGTAAACACATCTGATTTGTTTTTGATGAAATAAACCCAAACCATCCTTGTGCAATCATCTATAAAAGTGACAAAGTACTTGTTACCTCCAATGGATTGCTCTTTGGTTGGCCCCCACACATCTGTATGTATCAACTCCAATGGATGTTGGCTTATGTAGCCACTCTTCTTGAATGGAAGTCTCGCTTGCTTCCCTAGTTGACAAGATTCACATAAATGCTTCATACCTTGTCCTTGGAAGTTGGGAAGACCTTCAACCAGCCTCTTGAATTGCATTTCCTTCATTCTTTGTATGTTGATGTGACCTATCCTCTTGTGCCACAAGTCCAACTCCGAAATTCTCTTGTTTCCATATGTGAAGTAGACATGTTGAGTGGAATGAGAATTTACCTCCAAAGTGAAGAGTCTCCCTTGCTTCTTTCCTCTTGCTATGACCTTGTAACCTTGCTTAGGGTTCTCCACAAAGCATCCACCTTTGTTGAACCTTACTTGATAGCCTCTTTCAACCATTTGCCCAACGGACACCAAGTTCTTTGTGATAGTAGGTACATGCAAGAAATCCTTGGGACATCTTCCTTCCTCCTTGTCATCCAAAGCTACATCTCCAACATGGGAGATCTCATGGGCTGTATCATCACCTGTTTCTACATGTCCTTTACCTTTGGGAACATGTAGATTAGTAAACCAAGAAGCATTGCAACTCATATGGTTGCTACATCCACTATCAATATACCAAGTGTTATCTACTTTGCTTGAATTCCCATTCATGTGCATCATCAAGAGATTGTCATTTTCTGAACTTGTAGAAGCATAATTACCTTGGCCTTTGTATGAAGAACCTTGATTATAGCTCCTTTGGTTTCCTCCTTGGTAGCAATCTCTAGCATAGTGGCCAAACTTGCCACATATGTAACATCCTTCACCATCTTGATTCATGTTTTGTTGATGTCGTCCTCCTCTTCCTCTTGTTCTTCCTCTCCATCTTTGTGATGAGGTGCCTTGGTCATGTCCTTGATTGCTTGAGTGGCCTTGCCTTCCTCCAAACCTTCCTTTGCCCCTTCCTTGTCCTCGTCTTCCTTTGCCCCTTTGATTACCTGCATAGAAAACTTGTGCATCCTTGCTTTTAGTTGAACTTCCACCTATGTTCATTTCTTCGGTGACCATGAGAGCAACCAATTGCTCAAAATCAGGAAGATTATCCCTTACATATACTCAAGTGGTAAAGGGTTTCCACTTCTCATCATCTCTCAAACCATTGAGAGTATAAGCCACAAGATCGTCATCGTCTACGTGGCTTCCAATGGATCCCAATGCATCTGATAACTCCTTGACCTTAAGTATGTAGTCATTTATGCTACTCCCTGAGCTCTTCCTAAGGTTGTTGAGATCATTCTTGAGTTGGATCTTCCTTGCTTTGGTGCTTGTTGAATAAAGCCTTTCAAGTGTCTCCCATACCTTCATGCTTGAATCCAAGTCTTGGATATGGCCGATCATGCTATTGCTAATGTGTTGGGAAAGGATAAAGATAACCCTCTTGTCTCTTTCATTCCATTCCCTAAAGGCCCTTCTCTGGTCATTGGTTGGATTCTCATCCAACCTAGGTCTTGGTTCACTTCCACTAATCAACCCCCAAAGGCCCTTGCCCATAAGATAGTTGGAGACCCTAAATCTCCATGGTTGATAGTTCCCTTTGTCTAGCTTTTCAATTTGAGTGTTGAAGTCTCCCATATCTAGTCTTTGATACTTGACCTAGCCCTTGGATAATGCTCCAATGTGTGTAAAATGAAAATGAGGCTCTGAGGTTACCTCAATCCAAAGCTTTCCTTAGCTGGACACCTTGTGCTCTTTGAAACTTTGAGTAGAATAGCTCCCCCTTGATGTGAGCTACCTCCAAGAAGCTTTTGTTGATGCAAATCTTCAACCACCAACTCCAAGAGGTCTTCTTGCTTGTATGTGATGCCTCCAAGATGCCCAAATGCTCTGATACCACTGATGGGGGAAGTATCTCAACCCCTAAGCAACAACGAAGCGTGAATGACCTCCACAGGTATCCTTCTTTGACCTCTGCGCACCAAAAATGCTCTTACTCAAAGCTTATGCAGAGAACTCCAGTGAGCTTTTTTAGACCTGTAGTAGACACCAAGAGCTTTCCAACAAAACAAATTTCACTTCAAATGGATGCTTACACAAGGAGAGACAATGTCTACAACATGAGCTAGTTGAATGCTCACAACTGCCAGTCAAGCAGATACCTCACTTCACTCCAGCAAGCTTTTCTCATAGATTATACAGAGAATGAATATCAAACTTGGGGCAACTTTAGAGGACTCTAATAGCTACCCAATGACACCAAAATCATAGCAAATGGATACATAGAAAAGGAGAACCAGCCCTTACAAAAGAGAGCAAAATATTTCCAACATAGCCTACTTACCAAGAGAGATACCAATCACACAACTTCACTAAAATGAATGTTACTCCCAGATTACTCAAAGAATGATCCACAGATTTTGTGAGCCTAAAATAGACTCTAATAGCTATGCAATGAGACAAGAATTACATCAAATGGATACAATATGAGGGAGAACCAATTCTAACAACTCAAGGATAGAGAGTTGCAACACTGCCTGTGCACACACATAGATATGCCTACTAAAAGAAAACAAACAAGCAAGCAAGGGGCTATCTTAAGCAAGGGGCTTGCTTATCACAACTCCAGCACTTAGTGCTCACTTTACATGAGCTAAAACTCCAAGAAGATGGCCCAAAAGAAGTCGGGATACATGCTCCTTTTATAGTGAGAAGTGTGCCCCTAAAATCTAGGAACTACCTTTCCAAATCAGCCTCCTAACTTGGAGGATTTAGTTGAGATGAATTGGGGAGTGGTTGAGTGACTTTCTTGATGGAATCTCGTGGCTTTTGGCTTCCTTTGATTGCTCCACATGTCCATAAAAGATTCCCCACGAATTTGTAGCTTGAAGCTTGACTTTTAACATGTGTAAGTATGCATGTGAGTGTATGTGTGTATGTCTATCTATGTGTAGGTACATGTGCAAGTATCTATATGTGTATGTGTGTGTATGCATATGTATGCATTTATGTATGTGTGTATATGTGTATATGTATGTATGTGTGTGTGTATACATATGTATGTATGTATGTATGTATATATTTATGTATGTATGTATGTATGTATGTATGTATGTATGTGAATGTGTGTATGCATGTCTATGTATGTATGCATGTGTGTGTATGTGCATGTGTGTGTATGTATGCATATGAGTGTATGTATGCATGTGAGTGTATGTATGTGTAAGTATCTATAGGTGTATGTATATATATATATATATATATATATATATATATATATATATATATATATATATATATATATATATATATATATATATATATATATATATGTATGTCTATGTGAGTGTATCTATGTGTAAGTGTCTATATGTGCATGTGCATGTGTGTGTATGTATGTGTAAGTATCTATATGTGTATGTGTATGTGTGTATATGTATGTATGTGCATAAGGATATGTATGCATGTAAGTGTATATGTGTGTCTATGTGTGTGTATGTATGTGTAAGTACTTCTATGTGTATGTGTATATGTATATGTGTGTGTATGCATGTGTGTCTATGTGTTTATAATATGTATATATACAAATGCATGTGTGTATGTATGTATACATGTGCATGTGTGTGTAGGAATGCATGTGAGTGTGTATGCACATGTGTGTGTATGCATATGTGTGTGTATGGGCATATGTGTGTATACATGTGTCTATGTATGTATGTATATGCATGTGTATGCATATGTGTGTATGTATGCATGTGAGTGTATCTATGTGTGTGTATGTATATGCGCAAGTATCTATATGTATATGTGTATGTGTATATGTGCAAGTAGCTATATGTGTATGTCTGTGTATACATATGTGTGCATTTGTAAATGTGTGTGTATGCATATCATATATGTGTGCATGTGTGTATATGTGTGTATGTATGTGTGTATATATGTGTGTATGTTTATGTGTGTATGTATGTGCATGTGTGTGTATGCATGTGTCTATGTATGTTTGCATATGCATGTGTATGCATGTGTGTATGTATGCATGTGTGTGTATATGTGTGTGCATGTATATGTGCAAGTATCTATATGTGTGTGTGTGTGTATGATTTTGTGTGTATCTATGTATATATATGTATGTGTATATGTGTGCATGTGTGTTTATGCATATTTGTGTATGTATGTGCATGTGTGTGTATGCATGTGTGTGTATGCATATGTGTGTATGTATGTGCATGTACGTTTGCTTGCTCGATTGCTCCTTCGCTCATTCACTCTCATTTGCTCGTTTGCTCGTTTGATCTTGTTCACTATCATTCGCTTATTCGGTTGCTCCTTTGCTCGTTCGCTCTCGCTCTCTCACTTGATCTAGGCACAAATGTGCTGGAAGAAATCAATTTTGTTTTTCAAATTCATGGAGCATCACTTATGCGACGCTATAGCATCGCATCCAATTTGGAATCATCACTAAAAGCATCGCTAAGCATCGATGCTCATAGCAATGATGATTATGTGTGTTGCTTATGCGACACTATTCATCACTTATTCAATGCCCTCGATTTATTTTCTTATTTCTCTTTTGCAAGGTCACATATGCAATGCTACCTAATCGGATCATCGCACAAGTGACTATCCGTGCTTCTTTTTTCAATTGGGGGCATCACTACACCCCCTTTATGCATACATATGCATACATAATGCATATTTATATGCATACATAATGCATATGTATATGCATACATAATGCATATGTATATGCATACATAATGCATATGTATATGCATACATACATATTTACATGCATACACACACATACACACACATGCATACATATGCATACATAATGCACATGCATATGCATACATAATGCACATGCATATGCATACATAATGCACATGCATATGCATACATAATGCACATGCATATGCATACATAATGCACATGCATATGCATACATAATGCACATGCATATGCATACATAATGCACATGCATATGCATACATAATGCACATGCATATGCATACATAATGCACATGCATATGCATACATAATGCACATGCATATGCATACATAATGCACATGCATATGCATACATGCATACACACACATACACAATACACACATAGACACACACACATAGACACACACACACACACAGACATACACGTACACACATACACACACATATATGCATACACACACATAGAGAGACATACACACACATACATATACATGCATACATAATGCATATGCATACATACATACTTACATGCATACACACACATATGCATACATAATGCACATGCATGTGCATAGATACATGCATACACATACACACACATAGACACATAGACACACATAGACACATAGACACATACACACACATATACACACAGGTTTACACACACATACACATGCATACACACACATACACATACACACATAGACACACACACACACATACACACACATATACACACACATACACACACACACATACACACATAAGGCTTATGCATATGCATACATACATACTTACATGCGTACATACACATACACACACATACACACGCATATGCGTATATATGCATACATAATGCACATGCATATGCATACATACATGCATACACATACACACATAGACACATACACACACATAGACACATACACACACATTAAATCATACACACACATAGAAACATTTACACTTACACACACATACACATCCAGACACATTTACACACACACATAAACATGCATATAGACACATATATATAGATACACACATATATACACACATAGACACACACATACACACACATATATGCATACACACACACATGTAGTGAGACATACACACACATACACATACATGCATACATATGCATACACACACACACGTAGAGAGACATGCACACACATACACATACATGCATACATAATGCATATGCATATGCATACACACATACTTATATGCATACACACACATGCATACATAATGCACACATGCATATGCATACATAATGCACATGCATATGCATACATACATGCTTACATGCACACACACACATACATATACACACATAGACACACACACATACATAGAGAGAGAGAGAGACACACACACACATATATATGCATACACACACACACACGTAAAGAGACATAAGACACACATATACATACATGCATACATAATGCATATGCATATGCATACATACATACTTACATGCATACACACACATACACACACATGCATATATATGCATACATAATGCACATGCATATACATAGATACATGCTTACATTCATACACATACACACATAGACACATACACACACATAGATGCATACACACATACACACACAAATTTACACATAAACATGCATACATACAGACATACACACCTACAGACATAGACACACACACACACTTACACACATAGACGCACACACACATCGACACACACATATACACACAAATTTACACACACACATACACATGCATACACATAGACATACACACACACACATAGACACACACACACACTTACACACATAGACACACACACATAGGCACACACACACACATAGGCACACACATAGGCACACACATACACACATAGACACACACACACTTACACACATACAGAGACATAGTTACACATGCATACACATAGACATACACACATAGACACACACGCACACTTACACACATATACATACACACATAGACACACATAGACACACACATAGACACATATACACACACACATGCACAGATACACACACACATATATAAACACACACATAGACACACACACATAGACACACACACATAGACACATACACACATAGAGATACACATAGACACATACACACACATAGACACATGCACACTTACACACATACATAGACACATCCACTCACATAGACACACACACACACAAACATACACACATATACACACACATACACAAACACACTTACACATGCATACACACATAGACACATACACACTTACACACATAGACGCACACACACACATACACACATAGAAACATACAAACTTACACACACACACATGCATCTAAACATATATATACAGATACACACGTATATACTCACATAGACACACACATATACACACACACATACACACATAGACACATACACACTTGCATGCACACATACACACACATACACCACACACACACACATTTACACACATGCATACACATGCATATCGATACATATATATAGATAAACACATATATGCACACATAGACACACACACACATAGACACACACACATATACACACACATACACACAGACATGGACACAAACACACACATATATGCATAGACACACACATAGATGCATACACACACATAGAGACACATACACACACACATACACATACATGCATACATATGCATACATAATGCATATGCATATGCATACATACATACTTACATGCATACACACACATACATAGACACACATACACAGACACACATACACAGACACACATACACACATGCATACATTTGCATACATAATGCACATGCATATGCATACATACAGCTTAACCCATTTTGTTTTATATGCACAGGTATTATGGATCCTAGTAGAGAGAGAAAGGTGAGACTCACTCTCATAAAAATCCTTATGAGAGCAAGAGTTCTACCTGATACTCTAGGGATCATCATGCATGAGTACTCAGAGATGCCTGATGATGAGCTGGATTTTATGATCCAGATGCTTACCCAGCCATCAAAGGAGGGCTCTTCTACGGGTCCACATGTAGGAAGACAACTATCTGCTCATAGGTATGTTTTTCTCTTCACAATTTTTTTAATGATACTATTACACATATTTTTATTTATTTTTATATATCTACTTTCAGGACACCTATACCACCTCCAGATCATGATAGCAGAGCAGAGGTGGCTATGAGGACATGCATAGGCACCTTAGGGCTAGAGAGCGATATAAGGCCAGAGGGGAATGTAGTGTACATAGGGAATGGATTGGAGTTCAAGAGAAGAATGCGAGCATTATACGACTCTTACCTATGCCTTGTCCACTTGCAGTGGAAGTAAGTATAAATTTTACATATAAATTGAATTAAATATCTTATAATTTTTTACATGTTTTTTTTTGTTTTTGTAGTGAGCATGATGAGAGGGATAAACATTATGTGCTTAGTTCACTTGAGACAGAGTTTGGGATAGGATGGTCGCATGAGTGGTGTCTAAAAGAGATGCGAACACTTATGGCTCATCGTCGCGATAATGCACGGTACACATTGCTTTTATGTATATATATGTGGATATGAGTATGTGTGTTTATGTATGTATGTATGGATATGAGAGAGAGAGAGAGAAAAGAGTGACACTAGAGGTACAAATACATGCATACATACACATATACATCATACATGCACATTTACACACATACACATACATGCATATTTATACATACACACACATACATGCACATTTTTACACACACATACACATGCATGCAATTACGCACATATAATGAATACACACATAGACACATACTCATACTCACATACACATACACATACATAATAATATGTACACACACATAGACTCACATAATCATATTTACATACATATATACACATACACATGCATACACACACACACACAACACATGCATACACACATATAGATACACATACATACAAACACATGCATACTCACATATAGATACACATACATACACACACATGCATAGGCACATATAGATACACATACATACACACACATGCATATATATATATATATATATATATATATATATATATATATATATATATATATATATATATATATATATATATATATATATATATATATATAAATTAAACTATATATATCTCATTCATAACAATATATACACACACCCACACCCACACACACACCCCTACACACACACACACACACACACACACACACACACACATATATATATATATATATATATATATATATATATATATATATATATATATATATATATATATATATATATATATATATATATATATATGTGTGTGTGTGTGTGTGTGTATGTATATATATATATATATATATATATATATATATATATATATATATATATATATATATATATATATATATATATATATATATCCTTATTCAAAAACCCTATTATATATATTCTAATTCGGAAATCCTATTTCAAAAATCCTAATTCAGAAACACTAATTTTGATATTAGGATTTTACAAACCCTAATTTAGAAACTCTAATTCAGCCTTTTAGCCATATGATTGAAGTGTATGTACACATTGCATCTATTACTCGGATGTCCTACTAGAGAGATGTCTCTTCTCCCAACCTTATGCCTCTATATATAGCTACTCGAATCAATGAGGATCATAATATATATAAAGATACATACACATCATGTAGATACACATACATAAATATAAAATGGAGTAGATACATTATGCATCACACATACATTCCTATATGCACACATGTATATATATACATGCATACATGTATATATATACATGCATATTTACATGTACACATTTACACATAGACACATATACATATATACATGTACACATCACATATACATGCCTACATGCACACATGTATACTTATACATGCATACACAACTATAAACACTTGCATATATTACACAAATGCATATGCATATATACACGTGTGCATACTAACACATGTATACATATATCACACACATGCACAGACATACATATACATGAAACACAATATGTGCATACTAACACCTGGACACATATAATACACATGAATACACACACATATGCATACATACATGAGAAAAATTTGCCTCTCGAAGATAAAGCTATATATAAAATAATTAGGCATACCCCCGAGCTTCGTGTTCTAACTTAAAAGAACATGATTTCATCTCTCTAGTAGGATTCATCGATATTCTAGTTGAGGAAAGAAGAATCTATTATCTGATATTCATTCAAATGATTCAAGTTATTGATCGATAATTAGAGTAGAATTTACTGTCTAATCTATGTTGGAAAACAATGTCACATCAGTCCAAAATCCATTTAGGGCAAAAACCCTAATTTTGGTACTTAGTCATTTTTGGCACAAAATATGGGTAAAATTTTTATGAGCCTATCTTGTAGAGCTTGAAGAGATCTTTCTAATGGTATATGACATGAAGTCATCATAGATCAGTTTTGGGAGAAAACCCTAATCCTAATTTTCTCTTGATTTAGGGTTTTTACCTCATTTGATAGCTCTCAACATGGAGATCATAAAAATGTTGTCAGATCATTCATCAGGTGGTCATAAGTGTGAAAAAGCAAGTCAAGTAGCACTTTTAGTGAACAGTTTGAAACTAAAGCAAAAGCAATTTAAAAAGCGATGAGATTAAAATAAAGCACTTTTTAGTGCGTTTTTAGCATGGCGCTTTAAAACCTATACAAGAGAGCATTGAGGTCACTTTTTAGAACATCCCAACCAATTCCAATGCTAGCTTGTGGTGAAGCTTGAGGAGGTGTGCTCTAGCACTCATGGGGTAGCCATGGTGCAAGTTGTGAAGCTATGTTGAGGAGTAGCCATGGAGTTCTTCTTGGAGAAGAGTGTGCTCACAATCTTGTTTGTAGACAAGACTTACCCATCAGCGGCTTGGTGGTTTGGATCAGCCATCTACATTATGTATTTGAAGATTGTCTTCTACATGAAGATTTTGGTGTACTTCAAAGACATTGGATGGAGCTTAACATAAGATTTCCATCTTATGTTAACTATTCAGGTACATATTCTCTTTATGCACACAAGTACTACTTGGAGATTATGGAGGCAATGGCATCCATATGAGTATGAGGATTTCGATCAGCAACACGTTAGCATTCCATGCTAATTCTGTACATATGTGATCTTTCAAACACATCTGATTTAGGGTCTTCCATAGCCTAAAATCAGATTAGGGTTTGCTGAATATCAGTTTCAAACTCATCTTTCCTCTTTCTATCACTCATATTCACTCTTCTACAACCTATCAAGTCATACATCTCATACATATTCTGATTTCTGTCCCTACATCTGAATATTCTTGTAAATTCTGTACATTCACTCTTCCATCTATTTCTGTTCACATAGAGTGGTTGAGATTTTGACTCCCACATTGTAATTTGACATTTGTATATATGATGGTGTGAGTAACCAGTGGCTTACGTAACACTTTACACATGTCTATTCTTTCTCTATCTTTGTCTCATCATTGTATGATTGTGGTATATTCATGTTTGTCAATTTTGGAAGAAGCTGGAATCTGTGTTATAGATCTTGGACCTATGGGACTTGTGAAATTTAGTTATGGGCATACCTAATTTCCAACAATTTGCTCATATGTTTTCATTATTGCCATCATTTTGGGTCAATATAGTCTCATCTTCATTATCCTTATTGATTTCATTTATTTCTTCTATTGTTAAATCTGTGTTCTCATGAATCACATCATCTATTGGACTAATATCAATTTCTTATAATTCCTCTTCATCATCAGTAGAATCAGCATGTAGAGTATTATCCTCTTCATCAACAAGATTAGTATCATTATCATGTATAATGATTCTAATTTCTCTTTCAGATGTTGATGTATCAGTATCTGATGGTGAATCATCAGGAGGACTTTCTTCGATCTCTCTAACAATAAACTATTCAAACAATGATCTACCTCTTGGTTGAACATGAATGACTTGCCACCAAGGATGAGCATCTAGGTTTTTATAAAAGAATGCTTGTTCAATATGCCTAGGAAGAAAATATGGTTCTTTAGTAGATCACATTACCTTGAAAGAATCAATTGCCCGAAACCCATATAATTCATTTCTTAATGTGGAATTACTACCTTTATACTTGGCTCGAAACCAGTCAACCTTCAAAATGACCTATCAAAATATATAACAACAAAAAACCATTATAAGGTGCTTAAAAAAATAATAAACTCTATCATAAAAAATATAAACTTTTTTCTACCTATTTGAATGTACGAAATGATATTTCGTAGATACCAACAACAGTTCTCACATAACCAAGTTCGCCATCTATAAGGTTCGTCTCTTTTGAGCTAGCACGTGATAGTTGCTTGAAAGAAGCAACAATACTAGACTCCTATGTTTTACATAAAGAATCAATGGCTTTGATTCTAATATGCTATCCAAAAGCCCACATATTAGTGAACATTTGAGCCTGCAAAAGAAATTAAATCATTAAACAGAAACTAATATACATATATGAAAAAACAAAATATTGTTAAAATAAAATTACCTTTTGTTCACAACCTATCATTAACTCTCTCTACTCATCTGTGATTTCTTCATTATTTGCATTGGTGTATTGCAAACGACTATATAGCCAATCCGTGAAAGAAGATATATGTATAATCTCATTATTATTGAGATTACCTCTATACCTTTTGTTTCTTCCTCTTTTGCTTCAGAGATTTTGAAGTTCCTCTTCATACTCGCTAAGGAATGCTTGCATGCATTCGCTATTATATGCTACAAAAGTAGAAAAATCATTTTTTTCTTGAAATGTAAATAAAAATGGAACTCCCTTACCTGATAATACCTCATCTGTTGTTTTTGAAGAAGACCCATTGGTCCATGCACATGGAGCTTCTTCATGAACTCTTTCATGAAGAAGCTCCACATAATACATGCACCCTTCAAGCATCCAACCCTTTGCCATGGATCCTTCTGGTTTCGATCTTTGTTGCACATAACCTTTTAATATTCCTATAAACCGCTCGACCCAAAACATCCATCGAGTGTTGACAACACCTGCAATCTCTATTTCATGTACAAGGTACTCACTAACATAATACATGCACCCTTCAAGCATCCAACCCTTTGCCATGGATCCTTCTGGTTTCAATCTTTGTCGCACATAAACTTTTAATATTCCTATAAACCGCTCGACCCAAAACATCCATCGAGTGTTGACAACACCTGCAATCTCTATTTCATGTACAAGATGGACTAATAAATGAACCTGAATATCAAAAAATGAAGTAAGAAGCTCTTTCTCCATCAAACATAGTAGCTCTTTGCATTCACGTTTATTTTTGTGGGATCAAGTTTTTGTCAATGTCTTTTGATGTAATCCACCTATACATATAAAAAAAAATTATAAAGAAGTTCATTCAAAAATAAAAGATATTAAATACTCATATATATTAAATATAAAAGTATCATAATTACCTGATAAGTGATCTAAAATGATAGATCATATCTCGTACTCCTTTTGTTGTACATCCATTGATAACCAAGGGGAAAATATGTTTCAAAAAGCTATGCCAATCATGGGTCTTTAACCCAGATAAGCTCTTGTCATCCATAGTAAACATGTTCTGGAAAGATGCTCCATATCCTGTAGGAGTCTGAATCAATTGATTCCTATTGTTGATAGTCTGTATCTCTTTTGTCGTAAGTACCCAAGGAGTAGGTGCATAGGTCATTTCCTGTTGATGTCTATCAAAAACTGGCCATAAATTTGGTTTTGAGTTTTGATCTTTGAAATCATTCCTTGATGCTATGGTATCTTTTAGTCCAAGAAGATGATGCCATAATGAATAACAAATATTCTTGAATATATGCATAGGATCAAGAAGATGACATACTTTTAACTCTTTCCAATACTCCAAAGAATACCATATTGATATCTTCTCTGCGAGTGCCAATTTTCCTTTACCTCTCTTCACATACTCATTATCTTCATCATCACTGAAGATTTCTGATTCTGGATCTATCAGATATCCATTTGTCCATTTTTTATACCAATCCATAGGCATCATAGGTTTTGGACACTGACCTGTTTCAAGCTTTCCATTAACATGTATCGCTTCTCTTTTAGATCTTAATGGATGATCATCAGGCAAGAATCATCGACGTCGAAGATAAATATTTTTGTTGAGATTCTTATTGTAGATTGATCTCAACCAATCACCACAATATGGACAAGCTTTATAACCCTTAGTAGATATTCTTGCATCATGAAAATGATATAAATATAATTAGTTTAACTCACATTTATTTGTATGCATATTGAATAAAAAAATTACATCAATACCTAAACAGACACCATATCCTGAAAAATCATGAATAGTCCAAGCCACAATACCAGGAACCGCAATATATCTTTCATTGATGCTTTTCGATACATCAATGACATTAATACCTCTCCATAACTCTTGGAGATCGTCAATGAGAGGAGCAAGGTATATATTCATATCTTTAACTTGTCTTTTTCCTGGGATTACAAGTGAAAGCATTAAATGTTCCTTTTTAATGCTAAGATATGGTAGAAGATTGTAGTTTATGACTACCACTAGCCATGTTGACCATTTACTGGATTTCATGGAGAATGGACTAACCCCATCTAATGCAACTCCTAACTTGAGATTTTGTGGATTTTGTGCAAATTCAGGCCATGTAGAATCAATATGTTGAAAAGCAACACTGAGTCACGAGGAATTCTAGTTATTCCATCACTACTTTGTTGGAATCTACACACATGAATCAAAATCATTAGTATTCCATAAATGAAAAAAAGTAAACTTTGAACATAAAATTAAATATATAAGTTTTTAAATATGGATAGAAAATTTTTATTCTCTCTCTAGCTAAAAGGTGCTCTTGGGGGTCTACGCCATCCATAATTCACTAATAATTCATCATCAACATGTAATGTAGTAATAGCATTGACAACTCTCTATCTTGATACATCTCTACTCATGATGGTGATTCATGAATATTTTCACACTCCTCAAATGTGCAATCAGTCCTTGAACTATTATATAACCCTCGACTAATATTTATTAAACATGTTATATTTCCATGCATGTAAGGCCTTCCATCAATATATAATCTTTCGTTTTCTGCATGTGAAATCCTTCTACTAGTAAGGGATGCTACATTCAAGCATATTCCATAAGTACTCATGCTTTGAACATAACGTGCAAGTCGATGCCAATCTCCCCATCCATATGTAGGACCACAGAATGACATAGGAGTGACTTCAAAGTTTGGAGGCACATAAAAATCCTTTACAATAAAGAGACCACGACCAGCATTAGTAATAGTGGATGGAGCAATCATATAGGGATTACCCCAAAAGTTAAAAACCTCTCCATCTAAAGGAAGTGGTCCTCTATTCCATCCTCCATATCTTCTTCTATCATATGCTTGTACTAGAGAACGATCATGAGCTAGCAATGGATAATCTCTAGCCGTTTCAGTTTCTAAACGAGGAGGTAGAGGATTTCTAGAAACCTCTGCTTGTAATTGATGAACAACAAGTCCATGATGTGTACGAGGTATATTAACATTATGAGTATGAGAATTATTATCATCATCATCGAGCAAGTATTCATGTATATCAACAGTAAATTGATTTTGTATATGGTTCTTAAATAGAATAATGACATTAATTTATAGAAAAAATACATACCCAAGCATTACCACATTGACCAAGTGGTGGTGCACACTCAAAAGTACCATACTCTACCTCATGTTCAATACATTCCAATCGTGGTCTTGGATACATGCCATAGCAAGAGTTACACCAACATATAATATGCTCTTGATAGTAAAATTCATCATAATTCCTATCGGTGGAACATGTGAAGTCGTTGCATGGGTAGGAGGTGGTGGAGTGCCCTCTGATTGATCAAAATTCGATTATAACAAGAAACAAAAAGAAATATATCAGTTATGTGTAGGCATGAAATATGCCGCAAGAACTAAGCTAAAGTGATATTAGCTTAGTGAAATTAAAAAATTCACTTTACAGAAATTTGCATCTTTTCTTCAAGCTTCAATTATGATCTGATTTAACTCAATCTTTACAATTCCTTTGTTTGTTTACTGTTAGATATTCTTGCTACTACTTAGCTGTATCAAAACTCTGTTGTAAACTCACCGGAATATCACCGAAATATCATCGTAATCTTATTGGAATCTCACTGGAATGTCATCGGAATGTTATCGTAATGTCACCGGAATGTTACTGGAATCAACTGCAATTCTATTTGGAGTTACTTCAAATGATTGCAAATGAAGTAAAGAAGTAATACCTGAACTTTCTTCAATAATTGAACTATATCTGAAGTTTGAGAAATCTCTTCATAAGTTTTGGATACCTTTACTGTCAGATTCAGTACTGTGAGTACATGTCCCGTTTCACAAACGTTTTTTGATCAATTGAGAATAGTAGCTTCAAACTAAGCTATCACTCATGAAAACTTTTACACTATACTGTGAGATCTAACTTGTAGAAGTACAGTAAAATGTGCACCAAAAAAACTCGTAACTGTCAACTAACTTTCATACTGATATGAAGAATACTTAAATTTCTTCACACAAGAAGAATATGCTCAAATTCTTCTACACAAACATGTGCTTTCTATTCGAGAAGATGTGTACAGAATGGCTTGGCCTTACTCCGCTCATAGCCATGGAAAACTCTCCTATTCTGAGTAGTTCTTCCTTACCATCTCTCTTACAGACGAATACCTGACAGTTCAGGTTCTCTACTATATCTTCACTCACACTCACAGCTATTCTATATTCAAACTCACTTATATACATATTTGTTTCGAGATTCAAAACTCGTAATTCTAGAAGTTTCTATGCACTATATTACAAGCGTGAATTTGTCCCTTCACTAAGGCTTGAATTTCTGAATGCTTTGTTTCTGCTTCTCTTCGTCTTTCTTTATTCTTCATATTTCTTCATGCCTTTATGTCTAATTAGTGAGTGAATCTTCAAGAGCTCCCCCTCAATCACCAATTAGCATCCTCTATTCTTTCATATATTCTTTTTTTCATTTATTCCTGCCATTTCTTTGAATCTGCTTGTCTTTACTCCATCCAAGCTCTTTGTCATAATATCTGCAATCTGATCTTTTCTAGGAGTGTATACTATTTCAATCTCCTTCTCCATTACCTTTTCTCTCAGGAAATGATATTGAATCTCCATGTGCTTTGTTCTTGCATGAAACACTGGATTTGCTGCAAGATACAACGAACTCATATTTTCTCCATGTATGATAGGTATACCTTGATCAATACCCAAGCTTTTGAACAAGGTCTGCATCCATATCACCTCTTTAGCTACTTCCACAAGTCCTTTATAATCGGCTTCAATTGATGATAAAGCCACTGTATGCTACTTCTTTGAACACCAACTGACAAGCTTATCTCCTTTGTATATCATATACCCATGTGTTGACCTTCTATCATCTTGACTTCCTGCCCAATCTGAGTCATTGTATGCTCTCAACTTTATATCTGATGTAAAAGGATAATATAATCCTTCCTTTATGGTTCCTTTGATGTATCTAAGAACTCTTTGTCCTGCAATCCAATGTTGAACCTTCGGACAATGCATATACTGTGAGAGAACTCCCACTACATAACTAAGATCAGGTCTTGTTAGTGTAGCATAAATCAAGCTTCCCACTAAAGATTGATACTTCCTCATATCTTTAAACTCTGCACCATCATATTTACAGAGTTTATGATTGACCTCAAGTGGTGTTGAGGCTTCTCTGCAATTCTCCATGTTAAACTTCTTCAATAAGTTGAGAAGATATCTTTCTTGCGAAACATATATACCATGATCTGCATAAGTGAACTCCATTCCAAGAAAATATGATAAGTCTCCTAAATCACTTACCTTGAATTCCTTCTCAAGTAATCTCTTCACCTCCTTGATTCCTTCATTCGAAGTTCTTGTGATTATAATATCATCTACATAAATACAAATGTAGATCATACTTTCATCTGTTCTCTTAATGAGTAGACTTGCATCTGCCTTTGAACTTTGATATCCAAGATCATTAAGATACTTCACAAGTCTATAATTCCAAGCTCTTGGAGCTTGCTTTAATCCATAGAGTGCTCTTCTTAATCTGCAAACATGTTTTGGACAACTGGAACTTACAAAACCTTCAGCTTGTTCCATGTAGACGTCATCTGATATATATCCATTTAGAAATGCATTCTTTATATCCAACTGACTTAACCTCCATCCTTTTGATGCTGCTATAGCAATAACTGTCCTTATGGTTGACATCTTTGCTACAGGACCGAATGTCTCATCATAATCTATGCCATGCATTTGAGCAAGCCTTTGACAACAAGTCTAGCTTTGTATCTGGCTATTCTTCCATCTGCAAGCTTCTTAACTTTATAAACCCATTTATTTCCAATCACTTTCTTACCATTTGGTTTTGGAACAAGTTCCCAAGTCTTGTTCTCCTCAAGCGCATTGAACTCTTCCTTCATTGCTTCTTCCCATTGTTTCTTACCTTTTGCTTCATTATAATTATGAGGTTCTTCATCTTCCTTCACTATGTAAGCATAATTTTTTTGAGTCAAATAAGAAGTATCATAAGAATACCTTGTCGGTTGTTTTCTTAATCTGGTTGACCTTCTTGGTTCATACTCTTCATGTGTATCTGAATACACTTCTTCATCAAATCTAGGTGCATCTTCATTTCTCATATCTGATCCAACTCTGGATGTACTTGCTTGCATATGATCTTCATCTCCATTTACCTTCATATGTGATTTAACTTTTCCATTTCTTCTTACCTCTTCTTCAAATGTTGAACATTATGCTCTTTATCTGCATACCAACTCTTCTCTTCATCAAATGTCACATCTCTGGAAACAATAAACTGTTTGATTAAAGGACTCCATAGCCTATAACCCATCTGCTTTTCATCATATCCAATGAACACATATTTTTCAGCCTTTGGTTCAAGTTTATGTCTAAGCTGTGATGGTACATAAGCATAAGCAATTGATCCAAACACTTTGCAATGATCAAGTGTTGGTTTCTTACCCCACAAAGCTTCATAAGGAGTCATTCCATTTAAAGTTGTGCATGGTAATCTGTTTACAAGATATGTGGCTGTATTTACAGCCTCAACCCAAAGATAATTTGGACAATTCTTCTCCTTTAACATTGCTTCACCAAACTCAATTAAAGTTCGGTTTCTTCTTTCTGCCACTCCATTTTGTTGCAGTGTATACCTGTAAGTTATTTCTCTTTTGATACCTGCATTCCAAAGATAATCATTGAATTCTTGAGAGAAGTATTCTCCTCCTCCATCAGACCTTAGCCTCCTGAGTTTTTGTCCTGTAACTCTTTCAGCATATACATGAAAATGCTTAAAGGCTCCAAACACTTCTGATCTTTCCTTTAAACATAAAGAGTTATCCATCTTGTAGCATCATCAATAAAAAGAACATAATACCTAGAACCATTGATTGATCCATCTTTTGTTGGTCCCCATACATCTGTATGTATGAGTTCTAGGAAACCATCATGTTTGTAATCCTTCTTCTGAAATGGTAGCCTGTGTGCCTTTCCCATTTGACAAGCTTCACATTTGTGAATCATATGTTGACTCTTCATATTTGCTAACCCTTTTACAGATTGTTTTTCCACCATAGTTTTGATTCCTTTTGCATTAAAGTGTCAATAACCTCTTATGCTAGAGGTCTAATTCTATAAATACTTCATCACCATGTGTGATCAAGGCTTGACCATCATTCCCTTGCACTTTAAGAGTAAAAATTCTACCTTCCTTCTTACCATACACAACTTGATTGTATCCATTCTATGGATCTTCAACAGATACTTCTTCATTTGTAAATCTGACTTGAAAACCTTTCTCTACTATTTGTCCCACACTAATCAGATTCTTTGGGATTATTGGAACATACAAAACATTTGTTAGCAGGTCAGCTCCATTCCTGCACTTTACTTTTCCAATTTAATGCACATTATGTTTTGTGTTATTACTTGTTTGTACTATATGATTTGAAAGACCTCCTTCCAATTTTGATAATAATTCTATATTACCTGACAAATGATTTGAACAACCAGAGTCAATATAGAATACCTTGAGGTCTTCATTTTCAGATACACTTATTTAATTCATCATCAATGTTGTATGATTGTCATTCTGTGTATCATTTGCATAGTTGTAGTAGGTGGTGTTATAGGACTAATTCTGTCCCCAACTTCTTCCTCCACCTCTACCATATCCTCCTCTTTGGCTATGTCTACCTCTTTGATATCTTCCACCTCGGCCTCTACTATTATTGTTTTGATTCTGATTTGATCCTTGAGGATTATGCCAACAATCATGAGACAAATGATTGATTAATGCACAGATCCAACAAGTCTTCTTGTTTTTATTCTGATTACCTCTCCCTTTTGTATTACCTCTACTTTTACTTCTGGCATTACCTCTTCCTCTTGCATAATTTGCTTGAGTAGTCATCTCTTCTTCATCCTTTTCTTTACATTTATCACCTTTCTTCTTACTCTTTACATACATAGCAGAACTATGTCCTTTATCTCCATCTATCTTTAAATCTTGCTCAAATGTAAGCATTAGTCCAAGCAACTGATTTAAATCTGGTACAAAATGATTTAATGAAAGTTCAGTTGAGAGTACAAAAGGTTTCCACCTTTCATCTCCTCTTAATCCTATAAGCAATTGTGCTATTAACCTGTGGTCTTCAATATCCTCGTCAATAGATCCAAGACTGTCTGCCAAGTCCTTCATCTTAGTGACATAATCACTAATGCTTTGACTTTGCTTTTTCTTGATATTGTAAACTTTGACCATAAGCTAGCCTTCCTAGCTTTAGTAGTGTTTTGGAAATAATCTTCCAATGCATTCCATATATCGTCCGCTTTTTCCAAACCTCTAATGTGTGGTAACAGATGATCTATAATAGTATTATAGATATAAGCTCTTGCAGTTGCATCTTTCCTCTGCCACAACTTCAAGGCTTCTAACTCTTCTTTCTTGGGTTGACTATCGTCTCCAAAAGTAGGCTTCTTTTCTTCTCCTATCACATATATCATTAAATCCTTACTCATAAGTAAGGCTTCCATTCGCATTACCCATGCGGGATAATTATCTCTGTCCAATTTGTCAATAGAAATATGATCTGCCATAGTTTCCTTGTTTCTGTTGCTACCTGTGAGTATAATGTTAAAAAATGTTACCTCTGATAAACCTTTACCCTTGAGAATAACTTTGGAATGCTCCTCTGATGCCTTTTCTTGTTGATCATCTCAGCTTTCACCTTTCCAACAAAGAATTCTTCAACTTCTCTTATATTTGCACTTCTTTTTACTCTTGAGGACCTTTCTGCTCTAATAACACTTGTCGGCGTGAAATACGTCGTAAGAACTAAGCTAGAGTGATATTAGAACACCCCCATAATCATCAGTAGCTTAGCAACCTTTCTAAAACTGAAAACTTTATTACTGCGCTTAGTGAAATTCAAAAATTCATTACACAAATTTGCATCTTTTCTTCAAGCTTCAATTTTGATCTGATTTAACTCAATCTTGAGAATTCCTTTGTTTGTTTACTGTTAGATATTCTTGCTACTACTTAGCTGTATCAAAATTGTGTTGTAAACTCACTGAAATCACAGTAATCTTATCGAAATGTCACCAGAATGTTACCCTAATGTCACCGGAATGTTATCGGAATCAACTGCAATTCTGTTTGGAGTTACTTCAAATGATTGCAAATGAAGTAAAGAAGTAATACCTGAACTTTCTTTAGTAATTGAACTATATCTAAAGTTTGAGAAATCTCTTCATCAATTTTGGATACCTTTATTGTCAGACTCAGTACTATGAGTACATGTCCCGTTTCACAAAAGTTTTTTGATCAATTTGTAGTTGAGAATAATAGCTTCAAAATAAGCTATGAGTCATGAAAAACTTTACCCTATACTGTGAGATCTAACTTGTAGAAGTATAGTAAAATGTGCGTCAGAAAAACTCGTAACTGTCAACTAACTTTCACACTGATATGAAGAATACTTAGATTTCTTCACACAAGAAGAATACGCTCAAATTATTCTACACAAACATGTGTTTCCTATTAGAGAAGATGTGTACAGAATGGCTTGGCCTTACTTCGCTCATAGCCATGGAAAACTCTCCTATTTAGAGTAGTTCTTCCTTACCATCTCTCTTACAGACGAATACCCGATAGTTCAGGTTCTCTACTATATCTTCCCTCACACTCACAACTATTCTATATTCAAACTCACTTATATACATATTTGTTACGAGATTCAAAACTCATAATTCTAGAAGTTTCTATGCACTATATTACAAGTGTGAACTTGTCCCTTCACTAAGGCTTGAATTTCTGAATGCTTTGTTTCTGCTTCTCTTCGTCCTTCTTTATTCTTCATATGTCTTCATGTCTTTATGTCTAATTAGTGAGCGAATCTTCAAAATTATGTATCTATCAAATATATTTAAAATTAAAAGTTTGATATACTTACCGTATATAGTCCTTGTACGATCAAGAGACGGTGGTGGAGTTCCATTTGATTGATCGGAATCTACAAATAATGGTATTTGATATTAATAATCTGACTATTTACATACATAAACATTCACATATACATATGTACACATACACACATATACACATTTACACATGCACACATATTCACGTATACACAAATACACATTATTGTGGGATAAATGTAGTATTTTGTATGAATGAGTGTATATGCATGCATGTCTATGTGTGTACATATATATGTGGATATGTATATGTGTGTTTATGTTATATGTATGTATATGTGTATATGTATGCATATATGTATGTGTATATGTTTGCATGTATATGTGTATGTGTATGTGTATGTGTATGTGTGTGTATATATGTGTATGAATTTTAATTTTTTTTTCTGTTTGAGATTAAATTAACAGGAGATATTGTATGGTAGAAAAAAATAAGAGGTAAGATCACTGATGATTTAGCTTCCATAAATTGCACGGTCCATGATGATGATATGGTTTCAGTTATGCCAAATGGTCTAGGACCGCAGTACAAGAGTTTAGATACTTCTATCTCAGTGAGAGGCACTATGCCAGATTTTGATGAGCTAGTAGCTCTTTGCATGACAGAAGAAGTAAAACTTGGTTTGAATGCATCGGGAAGTGGGAATTTGAGAGATCATGCATTCTTTCAGAATAGAGGAAGAGGTTTTAGTCGTGGACGATCATCTTCTAGAAATGCAAATACAGTGGATATGCCAAGAAGTAGAGGAAGATCATACTCTAGAGGTAGAGGAAGATCACAAGCACCTGGAAACTATTACCATTGCGACAAGTATGGACATTTTGAGAAAGATTGTTATTATAAGCAGAATAGTCAAAGAGGAAGAGGTAGAAGCCATTATGCAACACATGGAAATTTCTCTGCATAAAGTTCATATAGAGACTATGGCAGAGATAATATGTTTGCGATGGAGCATGTCTTGAATAGTATGTCAAAACCTAGAAATGATATGAACTGGTACATAGACTCTGGTTGCACAAATCACATGACAAGTATTGGAAATTGGTTTGAATCAAAAGAAGTTTTGAAGACTAAGGAGTATGTAGCAACTAGTGATGATACCTTACATGTGATTAATGATGTTGGGAATGTACTGCTAGTACAAAGAAATGGTGTCCGAAACACATTAAGTGATGTCTTACATGTGCCTAGCATTAGAAAGAACCTATTTTCCATTGGTCAACTAGCAGATCAAGACACAGAAGTTATTTCCAACAAACATGGCTATTTTATACATGATTTCAAGTATGTAAAGAGAGGAAAATTACTTGGACAGGGAAAGAAGATGGGTGGATTGTTCACGTTTGACATGGGTACACCCCTTTATGAAAACATGTATGCCAAGAATAGTGAATATTCAGATATAGCTGAATTATGGCATAAACAAATTGGTCATATCAATTTGAGAAACTTGAAGTCCATGGAAAAGCAGATGTTAGTGCGTGGATTACCAAGATTTGGTCATTTAAACTTTGAAAGAATTTGTGAAAAGCATGCGCATTTGGATAACATCAACGTATGAAGTTTCCAAGAAGAGAAATGCATAGGAGGAGACCATTAGAGCTAATACACAGTGATATGGTTGGACCTGCTAGAACAAAATCAGTTGGTGGCTCACTATATTTTTTAATATTCATTGACGATTATAGCCGATATACATGGATCTACTTCCTGAAGCATAAGAGTGAAGTTTTTAAGTGCTTTGTGAGATTCAAAAACATGGTTGAAGAGCAGTTGGGAATGTACATAAAGTGCCTACGATCAGATTCAAGGGGAGAATATATCTCAAGAGAATTTGATCAATACCTAAGTGATCATGGAATCAGAAGGCAATTATCTTGTAGATACACACCACAGCAAAATGGTGTTGCAAAACGTAAAAATCGTGTGATAGAGGAAGTTGCTAGAGCCATCTTGCATGAAAAGAACATGCCAGATATGTTTTGGGTAGAAGCTTGGCATACGGCTGTGCACGTTATAAATAGAGCTCCCACAGGCATGGTTCATGATCTCACACCTTATGAGAGGCTATGGAAGCATAAGACTAATGTTAGCTATTTACGAGTTTTTGGAAGTATTTGTTATGCGCATGTGCCTAGTCAGTTGAGACACAAGTTTGAAGCAAAATCTGAAAAGTGTATATTTGTTGGATACTCAGAAGAAAAGAAAGGATATCGATGTTATAATCCTATTACAAAAAAATGTATAGTGAGTAGAGATGTTATATTGGATGAAAAGGCATCATGGTAAGCACCCAAAGACATGGCTGTGATAGAGAATGATATAGATGATTCTATGAATAATGTTCATGATGAGCCAGGAAAAAGTTATAGGAATTTTGACCATGAAGAGAGTTAAGACTATGGTTCATATGAGTTTCCTACACCTGAAACGTCATGGAGTGAAAATGCAAAGGACTATGCAAGAAGAAAGGAGAAAGGGAAAGATACATACATGTCTGATTCAGATATTGAAGATGAGATAGTTACACCTGGCACGTTGAAAAATATGAAGGAGAAATATGTTCCCCCACACACAAGGAAAGAGACACATGAAGAAACACCTTTGAGACGATCTACGAGAGTAAAACATCCTGTGGATAGATTGAATCTATACAATAATTCTATGAAGCTTCATTACGCATAAATGACGGAGAGAATTAAGCATGAGGAACCAAAGAATTCTTATGATGCGTCACAAAGTGAACATTGGTGTAAATTAATGGATGATGAGATGAATGCATTGAAGTAGAATGATACATGGGATTTAGTGAAATTGCCACCGAATAAGAAAGCTATTGCATGTAAATGGGTATACAAAGTGAAGTGCAAAAGTGATGGTTCATTGGAAAGATTTAAAGCACGTTTAGTTGCAAAAGGATATGCACAAGTTTATGGATTGGATTATGATGAAACATTTAGTCCAGTGGTGAAAATGACAACGGTGAGAAGCGTCATTGCATGGGTTGCTATGAACAATTGGAAATTATATCAAATGGATGTTAAGAATGCATTTTTGAATGGAAAATTGCATGAGGAAGTCTATATGCAACAACCAAAAAGGTTATGTGCATCCAAAGTATCCTGACTATGTATGCAAGTTAAAGAAAATGCTTTATGGATTGAAACAAGCACCACGAGCATGGTGTGAATGATTCACTAAGAAGTTATTGGATGTGAAATTTATGCAATTGAAGGCTGATTATTCATTGTTTGTATGGAATCAAGGAAGCTAATTGATTCTATTAGTGATCTATGTCGATGATTTGATCATTACTGGCAATGATGAGAAGAGGATTGATGATTTGAAAAGGCAACTAAAATCTGAATTTTTGATGTCGGATTTGGGAGAGCTAAAATACTTTTTGGAAATTGAAGTAATTTCAATGAAAGAGGGAATTTGGATGATACAGCGCAATTATATGTTGGAAATGCTTGAGAGATTTGGTATGAGTGCTTGCAAACATGTTAATACACCACTTGATGCTAATGTTAAGCTTATGGATGATGGAAAGTACTTGCATGATGCCAATATGTATAGAAAGATGGTTGGAAGTTTGATTTATGTAACCAAGACAAGACCGGATTTGAGTTTTGTAGTTGGTTTGGTGAGTCAATTTATGCATAAACCATGTAGAGTGCACTTGGATGCAGTGCGACGCATATTGCGATATGTGAAAGGAACATGTAATTTTGGCTTGTTTTATGAGAGAAAAGTTCAGCCATGTATATATGCATATATGGATGTGGATTGGGCAGGAAATGTCATGGATCGAAGGTCAACGAGTGGATTTTCATTTTCGCTTGGAAGTGCAATCATTTCTTAGAGTAGCAAGAAGCAAGTAGTTGTCGCTTTGTCAAGTACTGAAGCTGAATATAGAGGCATTACACAAGCCATTTGTGAAGCAACATGGATTAAGTACCTACTAGAAGACATGGGAGTCTACATCGATGGAAAGGTAGTCATCTATTGTGACAATGTGAGCAGCATAATGTTATCAAAGAATCCAATTTATCATGCAAGATCGAAGCACATCAAAGTTCATTATCACTTTGTTCGTGAGAAGGTCATCGAAGGAGAAGTGGAGCTGATTCACATCAATATTGGAGAATAAGTGGCGGATATCTTCATGAAAGCTCTTCCAAAGAAAAGTTTATCTACTTCAGAGAAGCTTTAGGAGTTAGAAAGTTTTAGTTTGTATCTAGCTTTCACTTCATGTCATTTCATCTTGTATGGATATATGTATTTCTTTCAGTTTGTATTCAAGCTCATTCTGAGCTTGAGGGGGAGATTTGATGATGTGTCAACAAATGTATAAAACACAAAACTATGTTTATAATAGAACTTCACCGTCGTTGGAAGTGCACGCAATTTTTCATCTCTCTCTCTCTCTCTGTCAATCCTCGATCGTTCGTCGATCATCATCTGTCTATAGCTGCTCGCCATAGCTGCGTTACTCCTTCAAAATGGGCCATCATGGTTTTGTAGCTACATTTGTAATTATATGTGTTATTGTGTGTATATTATGGATGTTTTAATTGTTTAACTTATCTATGTTTGTTATATATAATACAGTAGTATTATGGAGAGGCAGATATGGATGAGGTGGAGAGACAGACACAGGAGGGATGATCTCAATTGTCCCAGGGTGCTCACACAGATACATCAGATCATGGAGATGATCCTGATGATGAGGATGAGGATGAGGATGATCATGATGCTGATCATGATGATGATGGTTAGGATTCTTGATTATGACATTGGATATGTATTTACATTGATATATATATATATATATATATATATATATATATATATATATATATATATATATATATATATATATATATATATATATATATAGTTCATTTCAGTTATGTTTGAATTGTGCGTATGGTATTAAGTAATGAAAAGTTTTGTTCTATTGATTGTTATTATTGTTTGTATTAATCATGTGTTTTATTACTTTAATTATGTAATTCGTTCATATTTATGTGTGCTTGTGTGTATATAAAATGTATATATGCACATGTAGGTATATATCTATATGTGTAAGTGTGTCTATATGCATGTATATGTATGTATCTATGTATATATGTGCATGTATGTATGTGCATATGTATATGTGTATATGCATGTATCTACATGTACATGTGTAAGTGTATATGCATATGTATGTGTATGTGCATGTGCATGTGTATGTGTGTATATGTAAGTATATATGTGCATGTATATATATGTAATATGTGTGTGTCGGTATGTGCATGTATATGTGTGTAATATGTGTGTGTATATGAATGTATGTACATATGTATATGTGTATATGCATGTATGTGCATGTGCATAAGTGTATATGTGTATGTATGTGTATGTGCATGTGCATGTGCATGTGTATGTGTGTGTATATGTATGTAGTGCATGTGCATGTGCATGTGTAAGTGTATATGTGTATGCATGTGCATGTGTATGTGTGTGTATATGTATGTGCATGTATATGTGTAAGTGTATGTGTATATGTGTATGTTTAAAGCACTTTTGTTAAAGAACTATGGGCATCAGAATTTTTCTTTATAAGTGTCAAAACTCTCATCGGCATAGCCATCGGAAACGTGTGGCGTTCTCTTAAATATAATTATAATATTTGTTCGTGACCTTATCAATGGCGGACTACTCCACAAAAAGGACAAAAATCCATCCCAACATCATTTCTCGACAGCTTTTTTTATGATTCTGATTTTCGTACAAAAAAGGGCACTATCAAACGTGGCTCAATTTATTATATTACAAGGTGATTTGATTTTAACTTCGGATGTTTTTCGTGGTATACCATTCGACGCGTTTCAACCTTTGAATTCCCAGATTTTTTTCAAGTTGAAAGTTCCATGATATATATTCCTAAAGTTATTGTTAATTATTTTTCTTTCCTTTATCTCAATCAGTTGATACCTTGATTCAGAAACATTGCTTCTATGGTCGATTTGTTGATCCTTTAGCTTGATAACACATGACTTCGTCATCAATCCTAGTAGCGAATATAAATGAACACATTTTGGACGGTGAAACTTTTGATTCCAAGTAGATGTTTGTCCAAATGCAAAGGTTAACCATTCGAAATACTCAAGGACATGGGACAAATTGCAATAGGTTTTTAAGATGGATGTCGTTATATCCTTTATTCTATCTTAGAAACAAAAGCTTTTAATGTGTAAAATCAATCAGAATTCCAGTGCATGTGCAAGACTTATAGGAATATAATCAATTGGTGTCCCTAGAAGCCTAGAGAAGCATAATATCTTGACGTGTTCTTGCAAAAGAGCTCAGAATAATAGATGTATGATCAAGACATCCTAAAAAATATTGTGAAGTCTATATGTCAATGCAATACATCCATCTTTCTCATGCTTTTGTAATTGTTTACATATGAAAGCAACAACCTCTAGCAGTGCATTGCTATTACATTTCTGAAGCCACAAAAATCTAAAGATGGGCAGAGAAGTGGAAAGGAGGAAGCCAAGGAGAGGAAACGATGCACCAGAAGCGCATTATTATTGCCTACATGACTCGCAACTAGAATCTAAGAATGTGGAGAGATGAAGGAAAGCAGAGCGCTATTAGGACCCATTGACATGTTCCTAAGCTTCGCTTTGCTTTGTTAAGTTTGACAGCATGTAAGGACGCTGAGAAGGATACCATATTCTTTGAGCTCAACGATTGGAACGGATAGCATGTGCTGGATAATGGCGCTAGCTGGTCAATGAACATGTGTTGCATTCCCTTGGAAGCGTATGTTAAATTTAGAAAGATCAGACGAGCATCTTTCTTTCGCGCAATGGCGACGAGAGCATGATGATGATGATGATACTCATGAATATCAATCGCAAATAATCATTGAACTTGAGTTGTCTGCATGTGTTCCTATAAAAGCTCTCTGCATCGCCTATCATTGTCAACACATTAATTAGTAGCTGTAGCTGGAATCCTGATGTGGTAAACCGGGTCCCAATAATTTGACCTACAAAAGTGATGCGAAAGAGGCTACCATTTTTTTAAGCCTTGCTTTTCACAGTTCTGAGAGCATCTCCCTAATACGTGTTTGCAAGCGAACCGCATAAGAAAAAGGTGAGAAAAGCTCAACACTTCCTTTAGTTTTCCACCATGATGTGATTCCTTGACATGTGCCTACACAGATGCTGTACTTGGAATTTGTATAAAGCTACAATAATGCTTGTAAAGGCACTCTAGATTTATCAAACTTATTCCTTCCCAGAGATCTCCTACCCGATTCTATCTCTCCTAGGGCATCGATCTAAAAGGGAGGACAAAAGGCGCATGTGGATCAGCTTCAAACCGAGGGAATGCATTTGAGGTCGTGAAGTGGAGCTCAACCATGATATCTCGTATATCTAATTATTGCTTTTGGAAAGATGGCAACTCTGTAGTGGTAGCTGAATATGATGATTTGGGCTTGGCGATGGCGCTGCCAAGAAGTATGGACAGAGATGCACAGAATGTAATAGATAGTAGTCACGTTAATAGAGTAGGCCAGATGATCCTCTGGATTACAAACGCAACAGAAAATTGAGGAATGGCTATTCTATGCAGAGTACGCCATTGCCCTTTTTGTTCCGGTATTGGAAGCACTTCACTTCGGTGTTCATCAGCTGCTTCAGATAGTATAATAATGTGAGGAGATATCTGCTATATTCTCACCTTTATGCGCTATTAATCCATAAATTAACTAGTAGGCGCCAAAACTTGTGCTGGCTCGCCATCATGTGTTGTGGTGACGATTGCTTTGGGCGCATCCTTACCTCGGTTCCTGCATTGAGATGCCGCTTGTTTTATCGGCCCTTGTGCACTTCTTCCATGCCATCAACCTTTACCTGCATAAACAATAAGCAGACTCTTGTGGAGTGCCACAAAGACCAAGCGTGCAGTTAAGGGAGCACTTTGTTGCATCAATAAGAGTGCAAAACTGAGTTGCATGTGTAAAAGTAGGCACACTGGTTTGTCTAGAAAGCATGCCACGAGAACTTGTTTTTGTGTATCTTAGGAGGTTGTGCCAACTTTGTGGAAGACTTTGGTGGCATTCAAATGGATACTCTTGGATGTTCACAGTGACCAGAAAAGCAACATATAGTTCGGCACGCAGAGAGAGAAAGAAAGGAGAGAAACATGATCTGATAGGAAGGCCATGATCATGTGAAAAAGCTTCGACTGCAAAGAAAGATATCTAATTTTTTTAAGGTCGACATAGCAGTTGTCAATAGGCCATAATATTTCCATAGAGAGAGTCGTTGGAGCTATTGCATGAGATGATGAGAGGCTTCACTCCATGATTGGCACTTGAAAAGGGCCCACAGAGGGTTTCAAAAAGGTGTAATGTGTGTTTATGTTACTGTAATCTAGTGTGGTGTAGGGCTGCATCTCCAAGTCCATAAAGTTGAGGCACTCTTCACTTCTAAGTCTAGTGATAGCACTATCGTTATATGATTGTCAACTTTCCATATCTATCACATGTGCTGCAAACAGTGGAGTACATAGAGAAGCCGCCATGATTAGTGTTTGCAAAGATATAATCGATAGGGAGTGTGTCCTTCCTCGGCTTGCACATATTGTGAGTGTACCTGCATAGCCGCATTCCTTGAACAGGTACGGTACAAAGATTTAAGGAACGTGCATGGTCGTCGGTGAGCAGTAAAATTGATCAAGAAACATTCAAAGCTAAGCTGCGCTCCAGTGAACAAGGCTGTTGCTTTTGTGTTTGAACTTTGGAGTCGTACTGTTCAAAAAAGCATCTTGAAGCGTATGAGACTACTGTTGCGTTACTCTCCCGCTGTTGATCATGAGGAAGGAGTATAAGAATGTATCGAGGAAGGCTAACGAAATATATTATTATACAAGCTAAGCATGATGATGAAGACTGAAAAGAAAGATCTGTCGCTAGCTCATTGAGCTGACAAGATCAGCACTATTTAAAACCGGTCCATTAGCAGATGGACATCTGCATAAAGGATTAAACTAGGACAGGCCTTGGAAATTTCTACTGGAGAGTGCTTATTGTCGTTCCTAATAAAGATGAACGGATTTGTTAGACTAGAGGCCGCATCTAAGGTTGTTGCAGAGAATGGTGTTTTCCGAGTCGGAAACTGATTCGAGAATGGAGGATTAACCCGAAAACTTAGGCTGTGTTGTGATCTCTCCATTGCAGACAGATCTGCAAAACAGAAGATGATATTTTCAAACAAAGATGGATTTTCTGACCGCATAACATTGAAGGTGTATCCCCATAATAGAATTGTTGAAGGTGTTATAAAGACTTTCGCATTCATATTGAAAAAAAATTGAATATTTATTTCAATCTGAAAGTGGATCGCGTTAAAGATAATTTTTTTAGAAAAATTTGTGCTCTATAAGACGACGTAGGAATGTTTTAGTTGTATACGATCTCCACATGGAAGCCTTTTTCCCTGCATTCGAGGAAATGTATCATTTCTTTAACGATTTAGTGATATTTTCTGGTTAAAATATAGAGCACAAGTAATGAATAAATCATAATAATCTATATAGTACTAATAGAAATAAACGATGAAGCAGGCTGCGGAGGTGATGTGCACAGCAACGCATGTAGAGTTGAAGCATTAAAATAAATGCTTGTGAGCTATGTAGCCTCAGCCTGATAGGCCCTCTGAGTTTGTGAATCCCAAGCAGCAAGGGGATGGCGATGCGTGTCTGGATGTCCGTGGTTTGGGGTAGTAAAATCAAGGTTTGCATGAAGGAGCTCCCCCATCGAGGCAGGCGTGTCTTGAGTGCGACGGAACTGGCTGGCAAATGAGTGCGCCCATGTGGAACAGCTGTCGTGCAAGCCTCGGACTCCTTTGACTCCGACATCCTCCTCCTCCTCCGCAAACCTCCGCCTCTTCTTCCCCGGCCCCGTTTGAGTGCCATGTAGAAGAACACGCCCGCCAATCAAAGCTTCTCTATGGACCCACACAGGAGGTTCTTGCGTATGGTTCCCTACTTCTAACAGATCCCAAGAAATCCTCAATCTCAGTTACAGCGGCAACCCGTCTCTCTCTCTCTCTCATTCTCTCTCTCTCTGTGGGCTCGGCCCTACTTGAGGGGACCCATTTATCGTGTATACTTCGTGCCACCATTGACTATGCCACATACAGACTGTCAGTACAATTCCTCTTTTCTAAGCCCACATCTCCGGGGACCGGGACAGAGATAGACAGTAGACTCGAGCCAGGAGTCCACAATCGGTTGGGAGAATGGAAGTCCCTGTCGTTGATAACCGTATCTTTGACATCCACATTTCTCTGAGTCAGAGAGCCAAGGACGTTATCAACTCGTCAAGGACGGCACTCGGGTTTTCTTCACTAAACTCGGGTTTTCTTGCTGGTCTTGTAAAAGAAATCGTGCTTTAAAGGAGTTCGATCTTACTACTTACTCTTCCCAAGAGTAGGCTGGGCATCCGAAAGACCTAAGACGTACCCACCCTTTTAAAGCAGTTCGATCTTACTACTTACTCTTGCCAAGAGTAGGCTCGGCATCCGAAAGACCTAAGACCTAAGGCATTCGCATGAGAGATTCATGCTGTGGGCAAGATTGGAACCTTGCACCTTCGGTTCAAGATGAAGAATGTTATCTCTACATCATTGACATGATCTTTGCCATGAAGAAGCAAAACACATTAAATTAAATAAAAAGGAACTCTTTTTTTTAAGAACAAGAAAAGAAAAATATATTAATGATGGAATATATTGTTGTACAAGAGGCAGAAACCCATAGAAGACTTAAAGGGTCCTCGAGGCAATGACCATACATACAAATCTCCACTCAGAAATGTCTAGCATGTCAAGTATGACAACTCATTACAATAAGGAGCTCAAGTGTCTAGCTTTCCAAGAATGATAGAGCAATACAATAAGCAGGCCTCGACTACATGTATCCATCATGTCAAATCTGATAGTGGAATATATAGACAAAAGGTATTCCCTCTAGAGTTTGGGGGTATTTTTCATTAGATCAATGAGTTGATAACTATCTGCGAGAGCAGTTTTGACAGACATGATGAATTGGAGACCAATATTATTGAACCCTTGCGAGAAGCTACGCCAAAAAATGTATTTTACCACTCTTAAACACTACTTGATACTTGCTTAGCAGAATGTACCACAGTATATGGGCCCTCCACAAGTTCCACAGTCCAATATCCATCTTCATGCAAGACCCCTATATGAATTCTTTGTAGCTCAGATTAATGTTCTGTTTTGAGCAGAATGGTTGCAACACCTTCTAGAACTTCTTGGCATGAAGGTACTCATAAAACAAGTGGAGCAAATCCTCCATCTTATCACAAAAACTGCACTTTCCATCATTAGCCCTACTTTTCTTGGCTCTATGGCCACTTCGAAGGCTATTGTGTATGGTGAGCCACATGAGGTAGGAGTGCCTAATGTTTTTGGGGAAGGACCAAACACAAAAAAATCTATATTTGCATTGGGGGCACTCCATTGTAAATCCCATCTTTTGTTGAGTTTATGCAAAATTTTGAAGAGTATGCCCTTGTACTTCTTCAACCTTTTCAACATATCTTTAGCCACCTCAGCAATAAGGACAACCTTGGTATTGGAGAAGAGATCATGCTTGCTTTGCAATAGATTTTCGTGATGTATAAGCACCCGTTTACAAGAAGAAGAGAGATCAATTAGAAAAGTAATCCTATCATTTTGAACAACCTCACCATTAGTTGTGAAATATCTCCAATTATTGAATCCTCTTTTCGTGCATTTATGTTCTTTGATACCAATATGACAATTGTGCCAGAGGGGGAGCCATCCAATATGAATGGATTCTTGCATAAAGTAGTTGATAAGACCCAAAAAAGAAGCATTAGAAATACATAACTTTTTTACCTCCATCCAGGAACATACAACAAATTAGAACACTAAAAAAGGGAGAAAAAGAATGAGAGAATAAAACGATGTCCAAGAGGGGTGATCTTTTCGAGACTCATAGCTTTTCAAATGAAATTTAGAGGTATTCCTTTTAAGAAGACAAGCCCAAATATCATTAGAATCAATAGCCTTATAGATCCATTTGGTAGCAAGATTAGTTGCCATTTTGACACAAGAAAAAACCCATTCCACCTTCTTTTTTAGGAGGACAATAGAAATCCCAAGAAACGTTGGGAATTTTGTGAACCTCAGGGATTCCTCCCCAGAGGAATCTTCTAGCCAGAGCAGTAACCTATAAGAGTTGCTTTTTAGAAGGTAACCAACAAGGCAAAAAATAGGTTAGACAAGGAAGGATGTAATGCTTGATCACAAAAAATCTATGATAAAGAGAGCTCTGCCAAGCATACCATTTAAAAACTTTATCACAAAATTTATTCATACTCCAATCTCATTGTTGTTTAAAATTAATGTGAATTCTCATAGGTCGAACAACAAGGAGTCCAAAGACTTCCCCATCTTTTATTACCTCATTGCCAACATCTTTAGTAGAATCAAGAATGAGGTTATTAGAAGCTTTGAAAACATTTATTTTTGTATCATCAGCAAACATTTGCATACCAAAGGAGAAGAAGAGTTGGGGATGAATAAGCCATTTAGAAAATTGTTTTTGATAACATCTTTAACTAACCACCCAAGAGCATCACTAAAATGGCAAAAAAAAGGGGCAAGGGTGCATCCTTGGCGAATGGATCCAACAAGTCTAAAACGATGGGATAAGGAGACATTAATGGAGATCCTAGAAAATGCATTACCAAAAAGAGTACTCACAAACTTAATGAAGTTTCTACTAGCCCCAATGTCATGAAGAGATTGAAGGACAAAATCCCACACTATCCTATCATAGGCCTTGTTAAAGAAAATCTTAAACAACTGGAAGTTTTTATTAGATTCATTGGCCTATTCAATCCCTTTCCAAAGAGATATGGCACATCAAGCATAAATCTTCCTTTGATAAAGCCTTTTTTTCTCAGGAAGAAAAATATCTTTCATGATGTGACTAGGTCTCTAGCAAAAGCAGAGGCAAAAATCTTATAAATAGTGGTCAAACAAGAGATAGGTTTCCGATTACTGAGGCCTTCCTTAGGTCCCCTTTTATCATTTGCAACACTTGATAACTCCAATGTTGATATCAATAGAGAGAGTCCCTTTCCTAATGGCTTCCTTCCAAATCAAGAGGATATAAGGAGTGAAGAAATATTTTAGGACAATGAAAACTTCATTTGAAATTCCATCAAGGCTAGGAGATTTGCAGGATTTCAATTTACGTATGGTTATCTTAACCCTCACTAGTGGCGATGAACAAGTCCAAAAGAGAGATTAGCCTTTTAGGATTCATTTTCTTCCTTTTAGGAGCAATATAAGCTAGCTCTTGGGATATCCTCCCCCCACTTGGGAGAGCTAGAGAAAACATCAATAAAGAAGCACATAGCTTCTTGCAAGTTCTCCTCAAGATTAAGCAACACCACTTGAGTTTTTAAATAACATAGTTATAAAATCCATGACTTTTTTCTCCCTCATCAAAGAGAACATACTTTTGTTTAGTTTATCAAGATTCCCTGTAAGACTTTTAAGAAGTAAGAATGTCACTAGCCTCAAGGTTCTTATCATACTCTCTTGAAGAACCAAGATTTTCTCAAGGTTATTGGGATTGGCCAAGAGGGAGGAGTAGAATTTGCTTGGTGAGGTTCGTGTAGTGGGTGAAATGGGCCTTAACATCTTTACTAGCCCTAGACCACGAAGTGAAGGGATTAGAGTAATGGAGAAGTGATAGGAGATAATGTCTCTAGTTCTTTTGATCACACAAGGAGTCTTGAGGAGGGAGAGGTATAAGTGAGGCTAACAAAATTTTTACTTAGGACAACTACTTTGAAGAGTGATGGCCATAGGCTTATGACCATATATTAAAAGGGAATGATCCAACTCACAAGAGACGTTCCAAAAGATTTGAAGGTAGAAAATATTGATATAACATCTATCTAATCTAGTAGCAAGGTGGGAATAACCTTTTTGTCTATTATTCTAGGAAAAGATAGTATTATGGGAGATATATACAAGGTCATGCAAAGTAACAAGACTAAGCCCAGAAGAGCATTCATGTCCTCCAATGATGGAGCCCTTGTTGCAACATCTATCTTAAATAGAAGTGACCATATTGAAATCACCAAGAAGGATGAGAGGGCCAGTGAGATCTTTGAGTTCCTCCCAACATTTAGATCTTTGACAGGGACAATTAGAAACATAAACGCAAAGGATGGTATAGTTTGAGGGATTGTTGAGATCTATTCCCACCCATTGATAGAAGGGACTAATAATGAAATCCGAAGTCAAATGACTAATAGATTTGGAAATCCCTATAGCCAAGCCCCCTTTTCCCCGAGTGTGGTTGGTGTAGTACCACTTATGGTTACTAGATGCCAAGTTTAGGTTATTGGAAATTGTATTACCACAAATTTCTTACAAGGAGATAATGTCAAGACAGATGGAGAAACCATGCAACCACTTATCTCGACACTTAGCTCTCATCGGATCTATAAGACCCTTGATGTTGTAAGAAATTAACTTATGCAAATTCATGAAATTAAACAAAAGAGACAGAGAGTAATCAGAGAAAAAAACAACAATCAACAAGAAACTAGTCATTTCTTATAAATCTTGGAAGGTTTACACATGGATACAAAAGTTTTAACCATTTCTTTGCTTTTAGGTCTAGCATTACTACTTCCAAGACTAGATTCTTCATCACACTTAAACATAGGTGTATCTTCTTGCACATAGTCCTTTTGACACAATTCAATCATGTTGTGTTTATCATGTGCATTAAGTTCCTCTAAAAACTTACCATCATGGTGCACAATGGAGCTAGGACCCAAATGTGTAGAAGATACCTTACCACTCACAAGCTCCCCCAAAGTTTCTTTTTTGTTGATAACTATAGTCCATAAGTATTTAATGCCATTAGCTTCTGTTGGAGTTAGACGTCTGCAAAAGCACGCGAACAACACAAGGAAGAAGAAGAAGCTTGGAGCACAACACACAATACTGAATGTATTACAACTAGAATGTACAAAGATAAGTAGCTTGTTAGGGCAATAGGCATATATAGATGCTAGGGAAAAAAAAACCTCCTAAAAAGGGAAAAAAGTGCTCCGGTGTTCTTAGAGTGTTCACACATATCACTACCTAAATATATCAACAAATCTCCCCTCGGAGTGATGTGATGAACAAGGAGCTGTCATTCATGTATAAGGAAGTGCCAAGCTATGTGGAATCAATCCACAAAGGGAAGTAAGCCCAAAGCTTTGTAAAAAGCTTCAAACTTCTCCCTAGGGAGAGCCTTCGTAAAAAGGTCTACAATGTTCTCGTATGTGGGCACATATGCCAAGCTGATCTCCCCAACAGAGAACCTCTCCCATACATAATGATAATGCACCTCAATGTGCTTAGTGCGAGCATGGAACAAAGGTTTCCTTGCAACTGCCAATGCACTCTGACTCTCAATGAAGATGGTGGTGGCAGAAGATTGACCAACACCCGAATCAGCCATAAGGCGTCTGAACCACACACACTCAGCAGTCGCTGTCAAAGCTACCCTATACTCAGCCTCACAACTAGAAGTGGCCATAATAGGTTGCTTCTTGCTCAACCAAGATATGCATGAGCTACCAAGCCTGAAGCAAAAACCACTAGTGGACACATGAGTGTCATAGCAACCAGCCCAATCACTATTAGAAAAAGCATGCAAATCTAGCGGTAGTGATCCCCCCTTGGGATAAAACAATCCAAGTAGCCGGGTACCACTCAAGTAGCAAACGATGCGCTTACCATCTGCCAATGCTTGACTATCGGGAATGCATAAACCTGCTCATATGTGAGATAGCAAACTGAACATCTGGCCGAGTAATGCATAAGTAAATCAGGCATCCAATAGGCTACTAATAGAGGATAGCATCAAATGCATCGCCAGCATCATGAAGACTCGATTGTAAACTTGTCTCCATAGGAGTGGCAATATGATTATAATGTTCAAGGCCAAAATAGTTCAATAATCTGTCAATATATTTTGTTTGAAACAAAGCCATTCCACCATCAACTTGCATAAACTGAATGCCCAAATAGTGATGCAAAGGCCTCAAATCAGACATCTCAAATGAGGAATGCAAATCAGCCTTAAAACCAGCAATATGCATGTCATGAGGACTAGTGAGCAACATGTCATCAATATACACCACAATTATCAGAAGCACATCATTAGCACACTTAACATATAAGGTGCTTTCAGTTGGATTATTCTCAAAACCATGTGCAAGCAGATAGGCATGTATCTTTTGATACCAAGCACGTGGTGAATTTAAACCATATAATGTCTTCTTTAACCTGCACACCTGGTTTTCATGCCCTTTCTGCACAAAGCCACGGGGCTAAAAAGCACACACTTCTTCATGCAAGTCACCATTCAAAAATTTTGTGTTAATGTCCAACTAATGTACATTCCAACCATGATGAACTGCAAGTGCACAAATGCTATGAACAGTAGTCATTGGGCAAGTATGTGCAAAGGTTTCATCAAAATCAATGCCTCTTTCCTGTGCATAACCCTTTGCAACAAGCCTAGCCTTATACCTGTCAACTGTTCCATTAGGTTTATGCTTCAGCTTGTATACCCACTTAGTGCCAATGGCCTTCTTGCCAGGAGGCAAGTCACATAAAGAACATGTACCATTTTTCATGATAGCATCATATTCAGATTGCATTGTAAGCCATCCAATGTTTAGAATTTCGTACTTCATCAAATGAAAGAGGTTCAATCTCATCAGAGAGACTAGATGGAGCCATAGCATAGCAATCTGATGCAAAAGAGGCACTATGAGAGCCAACCATTTTGGCATAGTTTTTGCCTCCTCAATATCAGCTCTCTCATCAACAAGTGCATGATGTAAATCTGCATCAGAAATAGAATGATCTACATCATCACATGAAACCTGCAATGGCTGAGAAGTTGCCTCAATAGGACCAGCACTAGACTTTCCACCTGTAGAAAAGAGGCAACTCTAGGTAGTGATGTGTGTGATCACTCTAGGACTGTCGGGGTAGTTTTTTCCCTCTTTAAGAGGTTTTTTTACCCCGGCTTGTATATACACCTATTGCCCTAATGGGCTACTTATCTTTGTACATTCTCTAGTAATACATTCGGTATTGTGTGTTATGCTCTAAGCTTCTTCTTCTTCCTTGTGTTGTTCGTGTGCTTCAGTAGACGTCTAACTCCAACAACTAGTATCAGAGCAGGTCCCCGCTTCATCTAGGGCATCATCGACACCTCTCCGGTTGTAGTTTCAGAATCACATGAATTTTGATGACCATACTCAGCATGTTTTTCAGATCAAAACTGCTTCGGTTTGTGGTGCCGAAATCACGATATGAGCTTGTTTCAGCCTCAAAACGCACTATCTTAGTGCGTTTGTAGGCTATTTTGTCTTTTTGTGCCAAGGTATATACCAATTTTGGTTCGCCAATATAAGCGTATCAAAGTATACTACAGGTTTAGCTGAATTCATCTGGGCAGTTTTGTTCAACTTTTTGAGATACAATCATTTTTTTGCATCAAGGTATTTTAGTCATCGACCATGGCTGAAAGCAGTGATGTATTCCGTATGTTGGTTGTTGAGGATAAGTTGGATGGTATTCCGTTATGGGTTTATATGATGCAACATGTATTGGTCGCAAAAGTACTGTGGAACATTGTGCAGGGTGTTGAAAAACATCCTATCACACCTGCAATTGTTACAACTACAGGTATTGAAGCTGATGCAGAAGGTGTCAAAGATGATGATATTTTGCAAATTCGTATTTGTGCTGCGGTTTCTATTGCACCTACTACAGAGAAAATTCATTGGGATGGCAGAGATGCCCAGACACATGCATTGATAGCTTTGTCTGTCAAACGTGCCATTATTCCTCACATTCGCTCTTGTAGAACAGCTAAGGATGCTTGCAATACACTCACCACATTGTACCAAGCTAGGAATGAGGCTCATGTTTCTTACCTCCGAAAACAATTGGAGAGTGAGCACATGAATGAAGGTGATTCTATGGACAATTTTTTAACAAAGATCAAAGACTTGAAGGAAGAGTTGATTTTTGCTGATGAAGTTATACTAGATAGCTCACTTGTGTAGACCGTTTTGAATGGTCTTCCTAATTCATATCAGAGTTTTCCTTCTACTCTTCGGTTGATGATGAAAGGCAATCCAAATGCCTTGTCATTTGAGGAGTTAGTCTCTGTTCTCTTGCAGGAAGATCAATCGAGGCAGAACAGGTCCTTTATGCGTGTTGCAGATCAAGCTTTTGTGGCTAGTGAGAAGGGCAAAGGAAAATGAAGCTCTTCAATTAGTAAGCAAAAATCTACTAATTTTGCACATTCAAAAAAGAAAGTCAAAGATGAGAAGAAATCAGAAAAGCAGAAATTGTTTTGCAAGTACTATAAAGGAAATGATCATATCATAAAGAACTGTCCTAAACTCGCTGCAAAAGAGGCAAAGAAAAAAGAGGGTGGAATGGTTGTTGTAGAGGCCTCTACTCTAAAAACAGTGTCTGCTAACCTTATGCAGGATGAAGAATGGGTTTTTACTATAGTTTGTTGTTTTGATGAGCAGTGCATGTTTGCAGTAGACTCAGATGTTTGGTACTTTGATAGTGGGGCGACCAAACATATTACCTCGCAGCACAGTTTCTTCTTGTCACTCGAATCTGCCCCTACAGGGAATACTGTTACATGTGCCAAGAACTCCTCCTATCCTGTTATGGGAGTTGATAAGATCATTTTGACTACTACTGATGGTAGTTCTTTCACTTTGTCAGATCTTTGTTTGTGCCAGGGATCAAGAAAAATCTATTAACAATTTCTGCATTAGTCAAGATTGTCTTGGTTGTGAAATTTGTTGATGACAGATGTACAGTTCATGATCTATCAAATGGCAACATCATTATTGCTTCTGGCATTTTATGTCGTGGATTGTATAAGCTCATAGACTATGAGAGATCTGTGAATGATTTGGCATGTACAGTACATGATTCTCAGGCTATGTCAAATGCAAAGCTTTGGCATGCACACTTTGGTCATTTGAATTTTGCTAGTTTGCTATGCCTATAGAAATCTGAAATGGTGTCCTCTTTGCCCAAAGTTCTTCCTTTCCAAAAGATGGTTCAGTTCGGGCTACTAAAAAATTGTAGCTTGTACATAGTGATGTCTGTAGTCCTATGCTGTAGCTCAGTGATGAGTAGCACCTCCTTTAATGACAATCCGGGAAGACGTGAGGATGGTATGAAGACCTCGAACAAGTGATGGCACAAGTGTGTGAGTGAGAAGCACACTAACATGCACACACATACACACACACACAAAAGGCAAGAACAAAGAGAGAGACAATGGAGTTCTTTAGATTACTCAAAAGTGCTGTTACAAGTTCAATTCTACAACAAGCTAACCTCAAAAATGAGCTCTCTAGCTCTTTTTATAGTTTTGACTAGTTTTCGCCCTGTCCAAACCTAGTGTCCGGCCTAGTTAAAAATTAGGTTCTCGGGCCTATTTGAGGGCTCAAACGGAGTCTAAAAAATATGAAAATTGATAGGTAGGTACTTGTAATGCTCCTCAAGCTCGAGGACTCCTCAGCTTGAACAAAATGGAGTTACAAAAAATTAAAATGATAATTACAATGATTGTTAGTGATGAGAATCACTGTTATAAAGATGTTGATTTGGAAAAAATTGAATGGCCTATTTGCCAGATCCTCATTGATTGCTCTGTCTACTTAGTCCTCCTCTTTGCTCTCACTCTTTCCGCTGGCTTCCTTGTCTCGTCAGTCCTTGGGTGCCCTGACTGCTATCAACACCCCCCCTCTCTCGCGTCTGTCGTCCCTGATAGACCCTTGTGGAGTTACAAAAAGGTAAAATGGTAATTACAATGATTGTTAGTGATGAGAATCACTGTTATAAAGATGTTGATTTGGAAAAAATTGAATGGCCTATTTGCCAGATCTTCGTTGACTGCTCTGTCTACTTATTCCTCCTCTTTGCTTTGACTCTTTCCGCTAGCTTCCTTGTCTCATCAGTCCTTGGGTGCCCTGACTGCTATCAACACCCCCCCTCTCTCGCGTCTATCGTCCCTGATAGACCCTTGTGGTTGGGAGTGTTGGATGTAATATTACACAACATGAGTGGCAAGCTGATGTCCTTGGATGCGTAGTCCTTTGGCCAATTCTGTCATCATGTGATCCCAATCAATTGGTCCTAGAATGTCTGGATGTGGCAGACGTAACTGATCTGCATGGATGTCTTGTTCTACTGCGAATAGATGTAGCAAATGTGTTGGTCTGGGAATGAAAATTTCCGAATGATATTTCGAGAACCGAGTAGAGAACATTTCTTCAAAGGTCTGCTTGGAAGCATGCAGGTAAATACTTTATTCGTGCATGCCAAGCAAAGATTATGTTGACTGAGGGAGTCTAGCTCATGTCGTAGACTAAATCCTTGTTACCTTGAGAGAAGCCGGGAGCAGAGATATATGGAGCTTGTACCTTGCGAAAGGTTTTGAAGACAATTGTCATGAGCTCGAATATTTTCATACACATTTTTGCTGCTATGTCAGGTACATTCTATAGACGTGTAGACCAGTGTCGAATTGTTGATATCATGTATGCTACGGTCGCGGTCCCTCGAGGTGGAGAAATATATGGATAGTTGACCCATGCCGAGCATTCTTTATTGTTGCGTACCTTGATTGCAAATGCTTGCCATGATCTGTGACGGACCATTGAGAAATAGCATGGATTATACTTGATATACAGTGGCATGGTTGCCCAGGTGCTCATCATCTTAGGGTAAGCAGTTAGTAACCGTGCACGCCAATTAGGTTGGAAAATCGAGCCCGTGCGTGCATCTTCCGGTAAGTCCTCCGGCTCAAATTGAGTGGCAAATGTGGGCTCCTTCCCCGTATGCCTTTTAACTTCTGCATTATAATCATGTAGCAAGACATAGTAAGGCATTTATTGCGGCTCTCATGTTGTGATTAACCGTTGGTGGGATAGGTCCTGAAAGTAAGAAGATCGGAGGACAGTTTCTTCCAGATTTGTGAGGGATTGAATTTTCACGACGACACGATCATCATGTGTTTGTCCCACTTTCTCAACCCTTTTGACCCAATCCAGGACTCCAATTTCTAAAGTGTCCTATCCGTCCTCTGTAACTCGGCCATCGAGTGTTGGCATCGGCTCATATGGTTCTTCATAGTTGTCATCCACAAGGATTTCCACTACTATATCAGGTTCTGGTTCTTCAGCTGGGGAGGGTGGCCTTTCATATGGTAAGAGACATGCTTGGAGTTTTTCCAGCTGCTTCCGGAGGATATCTAATTCTTCTGTAGATTGTTGCAAGATTACCGGCTCTTGTTGAGTTGTGGGGACACAGGCGATCTACTTCTTTAGGTCAGCGCATTCAGCCTCTAACTTTTCATATGACTCCAAAAAAATTGCATGCTCCTCAAGTAAGATGCGAATGTCGTCTGATGGGACCGCTCTATACTTGGTAGGGCTAATGGTTGTTCCTACGATTCCTTCCATAGCTGCTTCAAAATTGTCTTGGTTTTGTTGCTGAAGCCGCTTGTTCTCTTCTAATGGTGCTGCCATATGCTTCCTTAATAGCCCAAGATTGCGTCTGAGTGTAGCATTGGATATCATTTGCACCTGGAAAAAGCACACTTTCTAGTTCCTTGACTGCTTTATCATCCACCGTCGATATCTTTGATTCCAATTTTGTGTGAGCCTACTGTAAAGTGGTATGTTCTGCTAGGAGCGTTTGGTAATCAACTTCTAGAGTGTTGACTCTAGCCTGTAGGCACTGAGATTCTGTCTGGAGAGCAGTGGTACGTTCTTCCAATTGATGGTATTCTTGTTGTAGTTGATGTGCACACTGAAGTAATGTATTAAATGTGCTATTTACATTATGAGATGCAAGGGGAAATGTTTGGAATGCAGGGGAAGTGGGAATGGGAAGGGAGGTAGTGAATGATGTGTCTGCCAATGACGTGGTGAGTGGTGAGGTAGGGGGTAGGGGAGGGGGAGATGGTGGAATTGTGGGGAGAGGTGTTGTGGTTGGTGAAATGTCCATTGGGTCGGATAGAGTGGTGTGTGCAGGGGCTACCATGTAAGTTGGTATGGTAGGTGAGGTGAGTGTGGTGTTTGTGTAGATTGATGTTGTTGCAAGCATCTGGGGACTGTGCCTTTGAGACACTGGAGTGCGGATGTACTACTCCATGAAAGATGGGTATTGGTGTGGTGCGATTGGGTTGAGTGAGGCGTAGGGAGCAGATGGGAAGTATGGGTCGTGGGATGGGGGTACCCGTAATGGGGGATAAGCTAGAAAACAAAGGATGCCCTACATGGGTGGGGGGTTCCAACCACACTCCGAATTATAGGGTGGCCAATGATGGGCTCGGAGGACAAAAAGGATGAAGTGTATAGGGGATTGGTGATGGAAGAGAAGAGGGTGTCTTGTGAGGTTGGCTCATGAAAGGAGAAGGATGCGGATGAGGTTGGGTTGTAAGTGAAGGTAGATGTGATGACTGCAGTTTCTTCCATGGTGGGAGGTGGTGGTGGGGGTGGAGAAGGGGGGATGGGGGGTGCGGGGGAGACATGGGTGATGTCTGAACAAAAGTTTTAGCAGTGAGGTCCACGGTGGTGGTGGGGGTGGCTGTGGTTTTGAGGGTTATTTCTGGTTCGGTGATGGGCATTTTGATAGTCTTACCTGCTCGTGGTAATGTGTCGACTCTGCGTTTGTCATACCTCACGGACTGGCCAACCGCTGTGTGGACAGCCTCCGGTACTCCTAACAATTCTGACACTAATTTGAGGGTGTTAATAAAATTTTGATCACTCCGTCGTTTGCTAGTATTTCTTCCATCAAGGCTTGGCCTGATGCCAGGGAGAGTTGATGCCTTTCTTGCTCTACTTTGGTCGTATCGTATAACCTTTGTAATTGAGCTGTGTATGCAGGCGCACCTACAAGTTCTAGCACTTCTTGTTGCTCCTCTTGATGCCCGTGGTCATCTTCCACCTCATCCTCCTCATATTCTTCATCTTCATCGTCCTCTTCATCCATTTCAACTATGATAACAAGTACTTGGGAGGTTGTTGCCTGCGGTTGAACATTCTCCACTTGTTGTTCCTCTTCTGCCTCAAGATCTACGTCTCTTAACAATTGTTCAAAGTCTTCATTCGTGAGTTCTTCCAAGGGTGCGCCACCGGGAAATTCAAGATCAGTTGGGACGGGAGGAAATATCAGACTGGGGCCATCGGTGCTGCGTCTTGGAAGTCGTAGTGTGAATGGTCGAACCCTTCAGGGTGGTGGGGTAACGTCCGGTGTTAGGGTGGCTCCACGTTGTTGAGCACAAGGTACTTGGACAGTTCCTCTCATCTTCTTAGAAGGGGGTCCAGTGGATGTCCGACCTCTAAACTGCTATACTCGATTCCACATCAGGGCCCATTGAATAGGGATGTCATAAGCCAAACACCTATAAATGATTCTAGTCAGAGCACAACATCCATATAAAACATGCTTCCGCGGCCATGGTTTGTGGGCTAGGTGAATCTGATCAATTATCCAGTGGGGTAAGTTGATGGTGAGGTTCTGTGTCTCTGCCAGATACAAACTAAACCATATCTTCTTGGGTGGCATGGTTGTTGGTGCATTTTACCCAAGCCTACATGCTTGATATATTTGATATCATCCTCATTTGTAAGTCACATGAGTAGTCATGTGAACACCTCTTGTAAAAGAGTTCATTTTTTATCTCTTGTAATTGAAAAAAGAAAAAGGAAAAGGATGGCTTACCTCATGCATGATGTAAAAGCAATTTTGTGGCTCTAACTACCAAAACCCACGACTTTTTGAGCTGAGAGAATATCTCCTAACTTTGGGGATCACTTTTAGGTGGAGCCATTCGAATTCGAATTCAAAACTCCCTCCAAGAATAGCTATAAAAGGAGCAAGAAGGAAGAGGCGATTAGCAAGCCTTGTACGTGATCACTTCATGTCATTTTGTAGAGATTGAAGAGATTAATCCATAGCTCTATCATTCTACTCCCATTGTGCAAAGATTCATTGCCAATGTGGTTGTAATCGTATGTTAATCCATACATTTATTATCATCTACTCCTCTGTTTTGTTCTCTGCTATACTCACTCAGAGCAGTAACTTCAGAAGGTCATATATTGAGTTCTACTGAACCTATTTCAGTGATTTAACTTGCGTTGGATAGCTCATACTGTCTACTGTCTACCTATAAATTTTCAAGGTCATTGGATTAACAGTTTTGAAGATATCTGCAATTTACTGCTTACTGGTCTATCTCTGCAGAGCCCCGAAAATGGTGGGCATGTTCCAGAAATTGATGAAACTTGTTCTCAATGCTCAGTCCATCATTTGAAGTGTTTTAACTTGGATTGGGAAGCTTGCTAAATCTATTTGCTATGCCCAAAAGGAAGTTTTCTAATTCCTACCAGGTTGAGAGCACTGTTCATTTTTTCCAGCAGGTGTATGTCCAAAAATAGCAAGTTTTGGGAGCTAGTCATTTCGCAACTTGTCTGTCTTGACTTAAACTTTTGGGATACATGTTCAAAAGTACTTGGCTGATATTTTGGTGGATTTAGGAAGCTCAAAGGGTCTACTAATCAACTCTGAAGTCTCAGTTGGCTGATGTGAAGCTGGTTGTAGCAGCACCTACTCATCTTTGGATTGCATCCACCATCTCTCTTCACAGTGGTATCAGAGCATAGTCAAGCAGCATGGGAGATGGATTTCCATCAACAATTGACAAATTGGATCGAAACAACTATCCGGCATGGTCTCTAAGGATGGAGGCTTACCTTCAAGGGAGGAATCTTTATGGATTCATATCCGGAGATGAAGCAATGCCAACCATGAGGAACAAAGGGCAACCATCACATGAAGAAGTGGAAGGACTTTCGAATTGGTGTTCGAAGGATGCACTTGCAAGTTCCTATATTCTAAACTCAATCTCTGATTTTCTTTTACCTCATGTCAAGGGATGCAAGACATCAAGAGAGACCTGGAATGCACTTGCTTCTTTCTTCTCTTCCAACACTCGAGCAAGGAAGAACCAATTGTGGATGCAGTTCACAACAATGAAGAAAAGCCCGAAGCAAAATGTGACTGATTATGTCACAAAGATGAAGGAGATTTCCGACCAACTTGGAAGCATTGGAGAGGTAATTGAAGAGGAGCAAATCATAAGACAAATCATGAATGGAATCAAAGCAGACGACAAGTGGGAGTCATTCACAACAACCATGGATTTATACATGGATATGCATGTACCCGACCTCAACACACTCATGGGCCAACTCTTCACTCATGAAGCAAATATTAGCAAAGGTGGTGAGTCCTCAAGAGTTAATCAAACTTCTACCTTATATTCTGATAAAGCTAAGGTCAAGGACAAGCCAAAGAATAGGAAGAATGAAGATGAAGGAAGCTCTTTCCAAGCAAACTTTGCAGGTAGAGGAAGAGCTAGAGGAAGAGGCAGAGGTGGAAAGCAAGGCAGGGGGAGATTCCAATCATCTCAACCTTGCAACATATGTGGCTTATCTAACCATACTACTGAAGAATGTTTCAGGAATCCAAGGAACTCAAGAGGAAGAGGATTCAATAGAGGTGGCTATGGATCAAATAGATGTAGATATAATGGAGGCTACAACAACAACAACTACTACAACAACAATTACAACAACTATCAAAGTGGCCATAGAGGAAGAAGAGATTACAATAACTATGCAGAGGACCAAAGTCAAGAAGATTCATTATTGATTATGAATCTATCAGCGAAGAAGGGTAAGGATGATGATCACATATTTTACATTGATTCGGGATGCTCGAACCATGTAGCAGGAAATGTGGCTTTACTTTCTGATTTGGAAGATCCTCATAACAAGCATGAAGTGCAGACAGGAGATGACACAAAGCACTCAGTGGAGAAGATAGGTAATGTGAAGACATCATATGGGAATATGAACCTCTTAAGCAAAGTCTTGTATGTCTCTACAATTACCAAAAATTTAATAAGTGTTGGACAGATTGTTGAAAAAGGATTGCAGGTTAGATTCAATCGATTTGGAGCATATGTTGAAGACCCAAGGCAAGGCTTTCGAAGGATTGCCAAAGGAGAAAAGACAGGAAGACTTTTCACTTTTGAAGTGGAAGATACAAAGAACATAGCTTTGTTTAGCTATGGATCTCAAACTCTTACAGAGTTGGAGATATGGCACAAAAGGCTTGCTCACATTGGTGAGAGGACACTCAAACAGATTTGTAGGGACCAAAGTGTACTTGGTTTGCCTAATATCACAAGGCAACACATGATTTATAAGTGTGAAGCTTGTCAACTCGGCAAGGCTCATAGACAACCTTTCAATAAGAAAGGATATATGTATCAAAATCCTTTGGATCTAGTGCACACGGATGTGTGGGGTCCAAGTAAGGAGCCATCTATATCAGGCTCAAGATATTATGTGTCTTTCATAGATGATTGTAGCAGGTGGACCATTCTGTTTTTCATGAAGCACAAGGATGAAGTGTTTAATTGCTTTAAGAAGTATATTGCTCTTGTTGAAAACCAAACAGGTAGGACTTTGAAACGACTCAGATCAGATGGTGGAGGAGAATACTTCTCTTCTAAATTTGATGCCTTCTTGCATGAAAGAGGCATTAAAAGGGAAGTCACTACAAGGTATACACCAGAACTCAATGGTGTAGCAGAGAGGAGGAACAGAGCTATTGTCGAAGCTTCAAGGTCCATGCTCAACGAAAAGGGATTGCCGAACTACCTATGGGCAGAGGCTGTGTCTACAGCCACATATCTCATAAATAGACTTCCATCTAAGTCACTAGATGGAACCACTCCATATGAAGTGTGGAATGGAAGAAGACCTAGTCTAGAGCATTGTAAAATCTTTGGATGCTTAGCCTATGCTCACATTCCTTCTCAAGTAAGAGGGAAATTTGATCCCAAGGCAGAGAAGTGTGTATTTATTGGTTATGACCAAAACCAAAAAGGATATAGATTGTACAATCCAACCAATAAAGGATTTTCTGTGAGTAGAGATGTAATTTTTGATGAAAACAAATCATGGTTTGATGATGACAGGAAAGTGAAGTTGCCATATGACTTGGATGAAGATTTTCCATCACTTCAACCAAAGGAGCCAAAGCAGATTGAAGAAAGTGATTCGGAGATTGACCTAGAAGACTTGGAAAGACTAAAGCTATGGAAGAACAAAGGTAAAGCAAAGATGCAGGATGCTACATATGGACCCGAGAGCTCACATCAACCACTTAGAAGGTCTTCAAGGGAGAAGAAGAAACCAGAGAGGTTTGGTTATGATACTTCTTTGGTCACCAAGCACTCAATCTACATTGCAAAGGATTCAACCAATGAAGAACCTACCACATTTGAAGAAGCACAAAGCAAGAAAGCTTGGAGAGATGCAATGGATGAAGAAATGGAAGCCTTGAAGGAGAATGACACTTGGGAGCTTGTACCTAACAAGCCATCTATGAAGGTAATTGGATCTCGATGGATATACAAAATCAAGAGGAATCCAGATGGAAGTATAAATAGACACAAAGCAAGGTTAGTTGCTAAAGGGTTTGCTCAAACCCATGGTATTGATTATGAGGAGACCTTCTCTCCTGTTGCAAAAATGCCTACAATTAGGGTTCTCATTAGTCTTGCTGCATCTAGAAATTGGAATCTTTATCAACTTGATGTAAAGAATGCTTTCTTGAATGCGTTGGATAGCTCATACTGTCTACTTTCTACCTATACTCTGGACTTTTCTCTCTTCTCTTCTTCTACTACTACTTTACACATCCATAAGTGAATGTCTTCATGCATCCATGAGGATCGTGATCCTATGGAATGCACCAACTCTGTATCATCTTTGGCTCTATGGATGGGGTTCCATTGGATAGGGGGTACATCTCTATGAGAATAATCCTTGAGATTAACTTTGGTCGTGACACCTAAGTGTTGTAAGTACAGAGAATGGGTTCCCCAATCTTGTACCACTTGCAATTGTCGCATAAATGGTCTTCCCAGAATCATCTCATAGGCATGATTTTTTCTAAAGTCACATATAGCAAAGGTATGCTCAAACTCCACACCACATGTGGTGAGAGTTATTCCTTCTAGAAATCCTAAGGGCCTCTCAATGTGACCATCGGCCATCTGCAATTTCATTCTCGTGGGCCTGAGTGCTGGCTTGCCCCAATGCTTCCATAGGGAAGCGGTAACAACTACGACTCTTGCACCAGAGTCCAAAATTGCCTTGGTTGTGTATCCTTGATGGGTGATGGGAAGATAGGTGTTTCCTTCTTCACCTTCACTCATATCTCCTATCTTGTCTAGAGGAATTTTTGGCACTGTTCTATGAGAACCTACCTAGGAACGCGGTTTAGCTATCCCTGGTACTTGTTTGGCTACATGTTTCCACAGTTCTAGCCTAACCTTGAGTAACTCTTCTAAAGTGAGATTGCACTGCACTTTAGTATTCTTTACTACCTCCGTATTCCTAGGTATGACTGAGTCTTCATTTCGTACCATGACCGTGGGTGCTCTCATACAAGTAGACTTAGCTTCCCATGGGCCTGTGAAGTGTGGTAATTCATGTAAAGAATTAGACTCAAAGTCTAATCTCTCTTGAGATTGTGCACTCTCCTGCCCTCCATAAATGGAGGGAATATCTTGTGGGAATTGATCATGTGAGTCATCCACAAGTTCAAAGGGAGGAAATACTTCACTCTCTTTAGACCATTTTTCTTCTTAAATCTCTTGCAAGAACTCTGGTGAATACCTGTTCATAGAAGAAGAGGTGTCTGGTTCAGTGGAATTAGGCACATAAGCTTCCTGGGGAGGAATGCTTATTCTTTCGCTTGCCTTGTCCTTATTTTGAGAGGCAGGTTTCTTTTCTGATTGTGCTATTAGCCTCTCCAATTTTTATAGTAGTCCATCAAAGTGCAACTGCATCTTAGCAAAACTAGAGAAGTTAAAGAGGCGACTGACTTCAAACATAGTTTGGGCCAATTCCACCATCTTAGCACAAATTTTAGTTCATTCAAGCTCTAGTTCCGCTCTAGGGTAACATTTTTCATGATCCATCATGTTTGGCCCTTCTTGGATCCTGGCCTGATATGCCTTGAGCATCATGTTTAAGTCCTCGGGAGTATAAATTCACCCTTCCAAGTGTAAGCATGCCTACCATGCTCTGTGACCACAAAGATCCTCTCCAAAGTATTGTCTAAATAGGTCACTTTGCCCGGGCTATCAGGATCTTTGAACTCATCGATTGTGATCGTTCCTATCTCATTAGGCTGATCAGGCTTATACCTCCAAAAGGCTTCATCCGTCTCTTGGTTCAAGAGTAGATCTATACTCTTGTTGTCTTGGGGAATCCACTCTGGTGTGATAATTCTAATAAGAACTTATTTGCCTCGAGGGGTTTTAGGCCTTCCACCTAAGTTCCCTTGCTCTAGGTCACCTATGTTCGTCTCTAGGATCACATTCCCGAATTCGTCTATCCTATCTGGGTGGCTAGTGACTACGTATATGGTTCCTTCTTTGTCTAGGTATGCACCATACTCAAACTTGACAGCTAGGTGTTCTAATCCAACGTGTTGATCAGGGTTTTTAATTTGGACCATGGATCTTCCTAGGCCGTCCCCATAGATGCAAGCACCTAATCGGTTGGTCCTAAGGTATTCTAGCTGTGTCTTGTATGGGCCTTCGACCCTTTGTAAGTATGGAACACTTGAGCTTTCTATGGGTCTCTCCATACCATGAGACATCTCGGACTCGCTAGTTTCAGAGCTAGGGTAGTGCGAATGATGGCTCAACTGTTGGGCCCAAGACCTAGTAGTGTGATTGACACTAGCCTCTGAAGACCTAAGGCTTTGTCTATCTCTCCCTAGGTGTCATCCTGATCTAAGGTTCATATGCCTAAATGAGTCGCCCCAATTTTTACCCAAAGTACAACCTCGTTGCAACTCAATTTGTATCAGTTACTTCGTTCTTTTTTAGTTGATTATCGTGTTTTAAGCTTTTGTCTGTATCACATCGTCAGGAACACTTGAGTGACTTTCCGCACTTTAAGTTGTTCGTTCCACATTAAATTCTTTCCTTTAAAGTTATCAACCGCACAGAGATAATGTTTTAGCTTGAACTTGAGTATTTAGGTAGTCTTCAACTTGAAAGATGCCTATCGTCGCCCTGACTTACTTCTAGCACTACTCGCACTTAGCCTAAGCTAGGAATTGACAGAGGGAGTTGAGAGTATTCCAACCTCACTTGCTGATCCCTTGCTCTTTAGTGCTCAAGAATCCCGTTCTCAAGCTTGCAGAATGCCCTTGCTTTGGATGCCCTCTAGTGCTCTCAATGGTCCTGTAAAAGTCCCAAAGTTAGCTCAAAACTTAAATTCAAATGACCAAACAATTCACTTTCAAGCATGTAATTCAGATATCAATTTGCACTATGTCTTTATGGAAAATAGTTCTAGAGATCCCTTAGTTTTGTTCCCTCTGGGTATGGTCCAATTAAAATTACTATATCTGATAATCCTGATATTAATTTTGGTAGTACTCCCCACGAGCTTTCCAACGAGCCTAAGATCACTCCGAACAGATTTCGTATGAGAAAGTTATGTCAGTTTAGGGTTCTAGGGTTAAAACAAGGTTCAAACAGGCTATCAGGCCAATAGGGTTTCCTTGAATTATTTGCTTATATCCTCCTTATATGTCCTATAGCCCAATATTTATGCCCAAAATTACCCACAATCCTCAAATTAAAAAACCCTAAAAATTTGGCCGAAATTGGCTGTCAATCGCGATCGACTCGGCTGTCAATGGCGATGGTCAGAGCTATCCGTCATGGCCTGTAAGTCGCAATGGACACATGTCAATCGCGACTGATGGGTTTCAATCGCGATGGACAGGGGTGTCGGTCGTGATTGATGGGTCAATCGTGACTGATTGTGTCAATCTCGATGGACTGAGATTTTCGGGGTTTATGCGTATCTTTGTGTCAATCGGGGTCTATGAGTCACGATGGATACGTTTTTTTGCCAAGATGAGGTGTCAGTCACGATGATTCTGTCAGTCGTGATGGACAAGGGTGTCCGTCGTGATGGACAGGTGTTAGTCGCGATGGACTACTGTCGGTCGCGATGCATAGGCAGTCCGTCGCGATGGATATCGTCTGTCACGATTGACAGGGTGTCCGTCGCGATTGACAGGGTGTCCGTCGGGGTCTGTCGATCGCGATGGATAGGCTATCCGTTGCGATGGACACTGTCAACCGCGATTGATGCTGTCAATTGTGATGGACAACAAAAATGAAAATTTTTTAGAAATTTTGGTGGATTTGTGATGTGCAAGGTCTCTAGTCTACTGTGGTGCACTTTGTTTTACCAAAGGAGCGGTTTTTCTATCAATCGCGATCGACAGAGGTCTGAGACACAGAGACAGGACCGTGCTTTTCCGTACCTACGCAGCCTGCTAGAGAGGATGATACAGCAAAAACCTGCAAGGAAGCTCAAAAAACATCCAAAAGCAGCACACACAATTCGCTCTCTCGCTCTCTCTCACAAGTGAAATGAGGGAAATGGGAGAAGGAAGGAGATATGATCGAAAAACTGAAATTTTTGCGATGATGGAGATGGAGATGGGAGATGGTGAGGATGATGATGGTGATGATGGTGATGAGGTAAGAAAGAGAAAAGTAAGAAAAAGTAAAGAAAATACCTACTATGCCAACGTCAAAACTCTACGTCTTACCATCACACGCTCGTCCTCAAAGCTCGATCCCCAGCAACGGTGCCAAAATTTGGTGTAGCTCAGCGATGAGTAGCACCTCCTTTAATGTCAATCTGGGAAGATGTGAGGATGGTATGAAGACCTCGAATAAGTGATGGCACAAGTGTGTGAGTGAGAAGCACACTAACATGCACACACATACACACACACGTGCACACAAGGCAAGAACAAAGAGAGAGACAATGGAGTTCTTTAGATTACTCAAAAGTGCTCTTACAAGTTCAATTCTACAACAAGCTAACCTCAAAAATGAGCTCTCTAGCTCTTTTTATAGTTTTTGACTAGTTTTGGCCCTGTCCAGACCTAGTGTCTGGCCTAGTTAAAAATTAGGTTCTCGGGCCTATTTGAGGACTCAAACAGAGTCTAAAAAATATGAAAATTGATAGGTAGGTACTTCTAATGCTCCTCAAGCTTGAGGACTCCTCGGCTTGAACAAAATGGAGTTACAAAAAGGTAAAATGGTAATTACAATGATTGTTAGTGATGAGAATCACTATTATAAAGATGTTGATTTGGAAAAAAGTGAATGGCCTATTTGCCAGATCTTCCTTGACTGCTCTGTCTACTTAGTCCTCCTCTTTGATCTGACTCTTTCCACTGGCTTCCTTGTCTCGTCAGTCCTTGGATGCCCTGAGTGCTATCAACATATGCAGACACCTTCTTTTTGGAAGTATCTTTACTTCGTGACTTTCATGGATGATTTTTCCAGGCATGTATGGGTATATCCATTGAAGGAAAAGTCGGAAGTGTTTATGTGCTTCAAGCAATTTTTGGTTTTGGCTGAAAATCTACTAGCATGTAAAATGGGCACCCTCCGTTCTGATCAAGGGGGGGAATATATGTCTGAACGTGGGATAAAACTTTAATGCATTATGGCTGAACGTGGGATAAAACATGAGTGTACAGTGCCGTATACATCTCAACAGAATGGAATTGCTGAACAGAAGAACATGTCACTCATGGAGATGGCAAGGTGTATGGTCAAGAGTTAGGCTTTACCACATAGCTTCTGGCTTTGAGGCTGTCATGTGTGTAGCATATGTACTTAACAGGTGTCCCACTAAAGCATTGCAGTCTATCACTCCATATGAGGCTTGGCATGATTGCAAGCCATCTGTTGCTCATCTGCATGTTTTTGCTTGTTTGGCATATGCATTAGTGCTTCAACAACATCGCAGAAAATTGGACGATTAAGCAATAGAATGTATTTTTGTTGGGTACAGTTATGAAAGTAAAGGCTATCATCTGTATCATCCACAAACTAAATGCATTTTGGTTAGCACAGCAAATTCAATGCACCTCTGTCATATCGTACTCGTTCAGTCTCTCATAGTGCCTCTTTTTCATCAGATTGCTATAATATGGCTGCATCTAGTCTTTGTGATGAGAATGAGCCTGTTTCGTTTGATGAAGCACAAAATTCAAAAAAATGGATGGCTACTAAAATCTGAATATGATGATATAATGAAGAATGGTAGTTGGTCTTTGTGTAACTTGCCTCCTGGCACAAAGTCCATTCGTACTAAGTGGGTTTACAATTTGAAGCGTAAGCCTGATGGAACAATTGACAAGTATAAGGCTAGGCTTATTGCAAAGGGTTATGCGTAGGAAAGAGGCATTGATTTTGATGAGACCTTTGCACCTACATGTCGTATGACTACTATTCGGAGCATCTATGCACTTGCAGCCCATCATGGTTGGAATGTACATCAGCTGGACATTAAAACAACATTTCTCAATGGTGACTTGCATGAAGAAGTGTATGTTTTTCAGCCCCATGGCTTTGTGCAGAAAGGGCATGAAAACCAGATGTGCAGGTTAAAGAAGGCATTATATGGTTTAAAGCAAGCACCACGTGCTTGGTATGAGAGGATACATGCCTATCTGATTGCACATGGTTTTGAGAACAATCCAATTGAAAGCACCTTACATGTTACGCGTGCTAATGATGTGCTTCTAATCCTTGTTGTCTCTGTTGATGACATGTTGCTCACTAGTCCTATTGAGAAGCATATTGCTGATTTTAAGGTTGATTTGCATGCCTCATCTGTGATGTCTGATTTGGGGCATTTGTATCATTATTTGGGCATTCAATTTATGCACATTGATGGTGGAATGGCTTTGTGTCAAACGAAATATATTGACACATTATTGCAACATTTTGGCCTTGAAGACTATAAACCTATTGCCACTCCTATGGAGACATGTTTATGATTGAGTCTTCATGATGCTGGAGATGCATTTGATGTTGTTCTCTATCAGCAGGTTGTTGGATGCTTGATTTACTTATGCATTACTCGACAAGATATTCAGTTTTCTATCTCACAGATGAGCAGGTTTATGCATTGTCGAGGTGTCAAGAATTGGCAGGTGGTTAAGCGCATCTTTCGCTACTTGAGTGGTACCCGACTACTTGGGTTGTTTTATCCCAAAGGGGGAGCACTACCGCCAGATTTGCATGCTTTTCCAGACTCTAACTGGGCTGGTTGCTATGACACTCGTGTGTCCACTAGTGGTTTTTGCTTCATGCTTGGTAACTCATGCATATCTTGGCTGAGCAAGAAGCAACCTACTGTGGCCACTTCTAGTTGTGAGGTTGAGTATAGGGCAGCTTTCACAGCAACAGCTCAGATGCCTTATGGATGATTTGGGTGTTGTTCAGTCTTCTCCCACCACCATCTTCACTAATAGTCTGAGCGCATTGGCAGTTGCGAGAAACCCTATGTTCCATGCTCACACTAAGCACATTGAGGTGCATTATCATTATGTCAGGGAGAGGTTTTCAACTGTGGATATTAGCTTGGCATATGTGCCCACGTAGGAGAACATTGCAGAACTTTTCACGAAGGCTCTACCTAGGGAGAAGTTTGAAGCTTTCCGCAAAGCTTTGGGCTTACTTCCTTTTGTGGATTGATTTCCACATAGCTTGGCACACCTCCCTATCATGGGAGGTAGAAAACACAACAGTCCGACCTTGGACCAACACAATACAAAGATATTGTACCATATGGGCATAGCCCTCCCACCCAAAGGTGAGGGCAGTTTTGTGTGGCAAGAAACCCTAGTGTCATGAGTTAGGGCAATGAAGTGCCAATATTATGTGGACGAGAATATCCTTGGTCATAAAAAAGAGCTCTTATTGCAACCCTACCTACATTCTTTATGTTGATGTTTTTTTCCCTTCACATTCTACATACACCAATAGTTTCAGTGCACATTGTTGAGATGTACTATTATTAATAGTAAGAAATATTCAACTATTAAACAACCCTAAAGTGTATTCGATAATGATAAATGAAGGAATTAGAAATTTTGGTAACATTAGAAATGATATTCTTTATAATTATCAAGATTACTTGGATGACTACTAAAGAACCTCTTCTTAACATGAGGATAAGTAAATCTAAGCGAAAGGAAGATAAGGGTTTTTTTATATCTATGGTTAATTCAATCAAAACTTATAATAAATGAGTTTTCAAAAATTATTTTTTTTTTCAACCATAAGAGCCTTACTTACTTGTCTAGGCTCTTTTGTCTTAGGAACTAGATGAAAGATATGTCCTAAATAAAAGATATGGCTTATGTGCCTGCATAGTTTATTTGTTTATGAAAGCTTAAGATTGCAGAGGACCACTTGATGTACAACCTGTTGGAGAACGACGTCTACGGAAGCACGTGAACAGCACAAGGAAGGAGAAGAAGCTTGGACCTCAACACACAATACTCAATGTATTACTAGAGAATGTACAAAGATAAGTAGCCCATTAGGGCAATAGGCGTATATACAAGGGGGGGGGGGAAGCCTCCTAAAGAGGGAGAAAAGTACCCTCGCGGTCCTAGAGTGTTCACACACATCACTACCTAAATATATCAACAAATCCCCCCTGGGAGTGATGCGGTGAACAAGTAGCTGGCACTCATGTATAAGGAAGTGCCAAGCTATGTGGAAATCACTCCACAAAAGGAAGTAAGCCCAAAGCCTTGTGGAAAGCTTCAAAGTTCTCCCTTGGCAGAGCCTTTGTAAGAAGGTCTGCAATGTTCTCCTGCGTGGGCACATATGCCAAGCTGATCTCCCCAGCAGAGAACCTCTCCCTGACATAGTGATAATGCACCTCAATGTGTTTAGTGCGAGCATGGAACATAGGGTTCCTCGCAACTGCCAATGCACTCTGACTGTTAGTGAAGATGGTGGTGGCAGAAGTCTGACCAATACCCAAATCAGCCATAAGGCGTCTCAGCCACACACACTCAATAGTCGCTATGAAAGCTGCCCTATACTCAGCCTCACAACTGGAAGTGGCCACACTAGGCTGCTTCTTGCTCAACCAAGATATACATGAGCTACCAAGCATGAAGCAAAAGCCACTAGTGGACACACGAGTGTCATAGCAACCAGCCCAATCAGAGTCAGAAAAAGCATGCAAATCTGGCGTAGTGATACCCCCTTGGGATAAAACAACCCAAGTAGCCGAATACCACTCAAGTAGCGAAAGATGCGCTTAACCGCCTGCCAATGCTTGACACCTAGGCAATGCATAAACCTGCTCATCTATGAGACAGCAAACTGAATATATGGCTGAGTAATGAACACTCAATCGTAAACCTGTCTCCATAGGAGTGGCAATAGGGTTATAGTTTCAAAAAACTATATGTTCTTTTAATCATTCTTGATATGTCAAATCAAGATACTTAAAAGCATCATATTCTTTGTCTATAAATACTCATGAAGTTTGTGAGTCTCTGTTTACTTTTTTGAACATTCTTTATTTTGGATACATTCTCTGAGCATTTTAAGTGACTTCATGTCATGTTTACAATAGAAGAGATTCTTTATGGATGCATCTTTCTGTGCAACTGAATGATTGGGTGACTATGTTACCAAAGTGAAGTAGAATAAAAGAGCTACCATAAAGTGAAGTAGAATAAAAGAGATGGCTAAAAGAATAATTGGAAATGTCGTATTCCAAGTTTCAAATTAAGAAGACATAGCTATTTTGCAAGAGTCCAACGTGTACAATGCTAAAAATCTGGTGCTTAATAGTTGTCTACATTTTCCATCATGCTTTAAGTAACTTTTCAAAATGAATCTCTTTTTGTTTTTTAAGTTTACCTCTATTTCCATTTTTCAAGTGTCTCTTTTCATGTTTGAGATAGTTTTCCTTCCAATGTTCTTGAGTGGCAACGTGTTGAATTTTTAACAAGAACATTCAAAGTTATTCATAAGGGCTATTGAATCATAATCTATGCAGATAAATTTTTTTATATTTTTCAATAGCATGCAGTTAATTGTCTATTTTCCATAATGTCAGGTACCATCATGGAGAAATGCATTTGGAGAATTTGTACATGTCTTAGATCCTACCATTTCTTCATTAGATTGGGATTCTCTTGATCAATGGACAGCTTCAAGTTTTTTGAGCAAGATCAAAGATGACATTCAAAGGGCAATGTCAACAAGCTAAATTTCTCAAAGGATAAAGACTCAATGGTTTTCCCCTCTTCATGTTTTTGTGGCTTGTTTTAAAAACATGAATTTAGAGAAAACAAAAAAAATATGGTTAAATAGGACAATTTCAATTTCAAAGATTGATGATGTTTGAGGTAAGGGCTAGAATAGCAAAGAAGTTTACAAACTAGGGGACATCATTTTATGTAAAGCAATTCTCAATTCTCTCTCAATTTCATATCAACTATCTTTACAATACCTAGTGTTAGGATAAAAAAAGGTTGGAGACTTGATACCTAAAAGTTTGATTCACAAGAGAACTATCCAAAATTTGAGTTAAAAGTGTTGATGCATCCATATTTTCAAATGAAGAAAATCATTATCATAAAAATTGGAAACTAAAAAATGTTCAAGAGCTTTTAGAGTATCTTGATGAGGTTTCACCACAATTTGTATTCTCAAATGATGGTTTAGTTGTAAAAATAAGATCATAGAAAAAATTATCTTGTATCACTTGTCTACCATCTAAAGTTATCAAGCTCCAATCTTTAAGGTTAAATTATATACATCACATAAGTTTTCCCTAAACAATAACAATCATGAAAACTCTAAAAAACTGAAAGATATAGAAGAAGAAAAATCAAATCTAATAGAGGCCACACACTTCACTTTAGAGATAAATAGAACTAATTATAGCATTTGAGAGATGAAATATATCAAAATGGCAAAGGTTGGAGGAGATGCGAGAAACCAACAATTCAATCAATTAGGACCATTGAAGGTTCTCCTATTTCCCTAAATGCTTGAATTGGTCGTGTCTTGTTTTGCCTCCATACAAGTGTATAATAAGTAGTTCAAAACACAAATAAAGAAGAAGATATTTATAGCACTCAAAAAAGGTACTAAACACCTAATAATTGTTTCCAATGGACACCACTTTAGAGATAAATAGATCTCATGAATGCTAGACAAACCGTTTAAATGTTGCTCAACTTCAAAAAATTGTAAGGACACCAAGATATAGAAGTAGTAACAATGGTTTCAACTTAGAAACAACCATTACATATATACTATCTTTAGGATCTAGATAGTTTTGCATCATTCTAAAAATACAATGATATGAAGGGTTCTGTTTGTGCTATATATATATATATATATATATATATATATATATATATATATATATATATATATATATATATATATATATATATATATATATATATATATATATATATATATATATATATATATATATATATATATATATGTGTGTGTGTGTGTGTGTGTGTGTATATATATATATATATATATATATATATATATAAATGATCAGATTTGTAGAATATCTTCCAACATATTTCATATATACATGTCCTTCCTTCTCTTTTCTTCACTAGCCTCTTGCATTTCTTGTCATGTAGCCATGAACAAAAATTTCTTTAAATTTTAACCAAGGAGGGCTTGTCTTTTCTTGCTTGAGGGATACATGAATATGAAACAAAATTGATATGTGATATCAAGTGCTATTGTGGCCATGTGAAACTTGTACCTAAGCCTTGACACAACAACATAGTCCTTTAACATCAATGTCACTCTGTGACAATGTATAACATGCAAGTAAGCATCATTCATGAAGTCAATGGCAAAGTTTTTTTGTTGTATAAGTACATGGGTCTAACAGCTAGAAGCCTTGGGTTTTTGGGTGTGAAATGCTTAGGATATATGATTTATTTATGCTTTTTAGATGTTTCTTGAACTTTAAAGCTAATTGTCTAAGGTTGAATAACTTAGGCTTGATTGGAAGCTTCTCCTAGACACTGTATGTGAGTGCTTGGAGGGTTTTCTTTTAGAAGGCATGTGATTTCATAATCTTGGAAACCATGTGATCACCTTTGGAATCCATTGATGGAAGATGCATATTCCCTTGAGATGGACTTACCCCTGGCCTTGGAGCCATATATTGGAGGGTTTGATTAGGTGGAAAGGTGCATCTCTCTCCCTAGAGTGGTCTCGCTAGTTAGCCTTCTTCGTTGATTAGTTTCCCACAACTCTAAGGTTCCTCCAAGAAGTGATCTTTATTTTTTATCTTTTATAAACTTTATTTTCCAAGCACGTTGAGATCTTGTTGATCTAGCAACTCCCCCTCAAGCTAAACATGCTCTAGTCTTTAACCTTTGATGATTCGAATCCATGCATTTGCTTGAACTTGCAAAGTTTGACCCCATCAAGAGCTTTGATTATCATAGTTACCACTTGATTTTGTGTTGTAACAAATGAAACATCAATTTCTTTTGCCAAGAGCTTCTCCCTCATGGAGTGATAGTGAATTTCTATATGTTTAGTTCTTGCATGGTATATAGGTTTTTTTGCTTAATGCATTGAACTTAAGTTGTCTCCAAATATGTGATTTTGGAACTCACAAGTCCAAGTGTATATATAACTCCTTTGACCATATATCATCTTGAGGTGTTATGGTCAAATCTCTTTATTCAGCTTCTATTGAAGATAGTGCAATAGTTGGTTGCTTCTTGGAACTCCAAGACACAAGCTTAGATCCTTCAAACACTAGAAACATTGATGTACACCTTCTATCATCCTTGGATCCTACCCAATGTGCATCTAAAAAAATTTTGAGGTCCAAATTTGATGTATAAGAGTACAATATACCTTCATTAATAGTGCCTTTGGGATACGTGAGTACTCTCTTAGTTGCATCCATATGTGACTTTCTCATTAGCATACATTAAATTTGTATAATTGGCTTCCCAACTATATTCCTGTGATGGGGTTTTATATTGATAAATCTCAGAGTCTTCTAGAAATTTTGTGTAACTGGTGGGGACATTTTTGGCATGATAAGAGTCAAAAATATTCATGATTGTATCATTATTTGTGATATCAATGGATAAATTAGCACCAAAGCCCTATCTAGGTTTTCTTTTGCTACATCATACTTGAGTCATATTATGTTAGTAGGGGGTGGAGGTTGCTCGCCTAGCACTGGTTGTGTCCTAGGCTAAGATTCGTAATGTTGGTGATAGTTATGTTGCAGCCTTTAAGATGTTGGTGAAAAACAATCACAAATTGGTGCTTATGAAGGTTAATGAATTCAAGCAAGAGCATGGAAAAAGATAAAGAGAATTTTGGTTTAGATAAAGATAAAAAAGAATGAAGTAATGGATGGAAAGTGTGAGACATGATTGAGCATATATTCACTTTAGAGATTCTTAATTAATGTATTATGGATAGAAAATTAATAAAGCAAGTGAATAGCAATGTATTGTTCATGATCCACTTACAAATTTGTAACAATATAAGTCAATTATGACTTTAGAAGTTGAGAGAGTTCGTTATCATAAAAGAGGTAAAAGTGTCAAGGGAAATATGTAGGATTAGAGCTCGGTCTAATATAAATTTCTATAGGATGATCATGTGGATTAGAAATCCTTGTACACAGAACTCAATAGTAAACCGAGCTATGTTTAAAGTTTCATGCCCTAATTCCTTTCACAGTGTGTGTATGATTCATAGGAAGATTCACATTTCAACTCTCTGAAGTACAGACTCAAAAATGGTGCATCTCATCGATTAATGTTTTGATTAGATCTTCAATGATGCATGTAAATCTAAGTTGGGGGATAAGTAAGATATGTCCAAAAGCATTTTGCAAAATGGGTTTTAGTTTGAGAGAAATCAGAGGCTGAAGCCACCTATGTCAAAGTCGCCATATTTTATTATCATTTTGAGATCTACTTTTGATCTTAGTGATTAATCAAAGTTCTAATAATTGTAATCAAAGGTTTTTTGTACCTCAAGGTTTCACAAGGATCGTATAAAGATTCTTATATAATTTGGAGCATTGAAATCTATGACATTTGCAAGTAATGAAGTTGAACCTTGAGGAAGAATATTCCAGAAGAACAAAAGCTCAAAAATTGAAGGAGGAAGTATACTTGAGACTTGAACTTGGAAAGATTGAAGTAAATGATGTAAAGTCTTGTTTATAATTGACATAGAGGTGTTCTTAAGTCAAGGTAGATTTTGCATTGGGGATTTGAAGGTCTCTATCAATGGTTTCAAAGCTAGAGAAGAAGATCAAGTCAAAAGGGTGAAGAAGAAAGTCTCGACTACTGCAAATTTTCAAATTGAAGTTAAAGAAAGGATTGGAAGGCTAAATTTTTGCAAAAGAACTTTAGAGTGATACAAAGAACATTCAAAAGGATATCTTGAAAGGTATAGTCTCTAACTATTGAAGACTTATTTCTTAACACAAGCAATAGAAGAATGGTAGAAGGCATCCAAATAGAGAAGCTTGATAGAGAAAACTATCCAACATGGTCTATGAAGTGGAAGCTCATAATATGGCCAAATAATTAATGGGATACATCACAAGATAAGAAAAGAAGCTAGAGTTTAAAGATTCTAGTCCTCCAACTAGGGAAGAGCTTGCAGATTTAAAGAAAAGAAGAAAGATGCTCAACCAAGGAGCATTATCTACATGGCAATCAATGAATATCTTCTGCCACACATTAGAGGGATAAAGAGTGCAACTGATATATGGAATGCTTTGGAGGAACATTTCCAAAAAACAACTAAGTCTAGGAAGGCCTCACTATGGGCAGAGTTTACAACCTTCAAAAACAGAGCTTGAGAATCAATTTATGATTATGTAACAAAGATGAAAGATATTGCTGATTGCTTAGGTGCAGTTGATGAAGACATTGAAGAATATAAATTGGTAAGACAAATCCTTACAAGACTAAGAGGAGATGAAATTTGGAAACCTTTCATATTTTCCACTAAATTATCATTACATCACTTCACTCTAGATCTAAATCAATTGTTAGGACACATGCTAACATATGAACAAGATATTAAAGGTGAGAATGAGAAAAGTGCAAGTCAAGTTATGTATTCAAAGGACAAGAAGAAGAATGCTAAGGGCAAGCAAGAATCAAATGAAGAAGAAGGCATCTCGAATCAAGCTAACATTACTAAAGGTAACGAAATAGTAGAACTAGAGGAGGAGGTGGAAACAATAAAGATAATGGTAGAACTTGTTGGATTTGTGGTAAAAAAAATCACTTGGCAAATGCATGTTGGCATGATAGTCAGAACAATGGTAGTTACAATCAGAATTACAATCAAAGAGGTAGAGGAGGAAGAAACCAAAGAGGTAATTACAGAGGTAGAGGTGGTAGGAATACATATGGTAGAGGAGGTGGAAGAGACTTCCAAAATCAATCATATAACAAGACCTACTACAACTATGCATCAGACCAAAAGGAGGATTCAACTCTAATCATGAATGCTACACATGAAGCAACAAATGAAGACCAAAGAGTATTCTATATTGACTCAGGATGTAGTAATCATCTAAGTGGCCACATTGCCTTGATGAGTGACATGGAAGAAAAGGTGAATGGACACATAGTTCAAATAGGAGACAATACCAAACATAAAGTGTATAGCATTAGATCAATAAAGACAAAGAATGGAATTACACTTTTGAGTAAGGTACTCTATGTCCCTACAATTCTAAAGAATTTAATTGGTGTAGGATGAATTGTTGATAAAGGCTATGAACTCAGATTCACTAATGATGGAGTTTATGTTGAAGATCCAAATCAAGGAAATAAAAGTAATATTTGAGGTAAAAAAGAAGGAAGACTTTTACTCTCAAGGTACAAGGTAATGTAGGACATGCCTTGTCCACATATGGAAGTCAAACGATGACTAACTTAGACCTATGGCATAAAAGATTAGGTAATTTCAATGAGAGGTATAAAAGACATTGCAAAGAAGGGTTTAATGCTAGATCCACCTAATATTCAAGTCCAACACATGACATACAAGTGTGAAGCTTGTCAGATAGGTCAAGCACACAAACAATCATATAACAAGCAAGGATTTATACATACAAACAAGCTTGAATTAATTCACACAGATGTGTGGGTTCCTTCAAAGTAGTATACTATCAATGAATCCAGACATTATGTTTTGTTTATAGATGATACAACAAGATGGAACACACTCTGTGATCAAGGAAAAATCAAATGTGTTTAATATATTTAAGCATTATCATGTATATGCAAAAAGGATTACATGACAAAAGCTCAAAAGATTGAGATCAGATGGAGGGGGAGAGTATTTCTCCAAAGAATTTATTGACTATTTATGGAATGAAGGTATAAAAAAGAGAAGTAAATTGTAGGTACTCTCCTCAACAAAATGGAGTTGCAAAAAGGAGGAATAGAACAATTGTGGAATTTCCTAGATCCATGATGAAGGAGAAGAATTGCCCTAATTACTTATGGGCAGAAGCTGTTAACACAACAACATATCTTGTAAATAGGTTACCTTGTAAATCTTTGGATGGTATAACCCCTTATAAAGCATGGTGGAGTAAGAAATCTACTCTTCATCATTGCAAAATATTTGGATGTTTGGCATATGCTTATGTTCCATTTCAAATGAGACATAAGCTAGAACTTAAAGTAGAGAAGTATGTCTTCATAGGATAAGATGATAAAAAAATGGGTTACAGGTTATGGAGTCCCTCCACAAAGCATTTTCTTGTTTCTAAAGATGTGACATTTGATGAACAAAATACATGGTACGCAGGTTCAAATAATATTCATGTAGATTTTGAAGAAGTCATGGAGACGAGAAAAGGAAAATTAAAGATGCAAGTGTATGAAGATGAAAGTGATGATAAAGATGGAGATGAAGATAGACCAAGATTTGATCGAGAGCATGATGAGGCAGAGACTTCAAGGAGTGTAGAGATAAGAAGGTCTTCAAGAGACAGAAAGCAACCTATAAGGTATAACTGTGACACTTCTTACATCACAGCTAAGGATTATGCATACATATTGAAGACAGTTGAAGATCCATCAACGTATGCAGAAGCCAAAGGTAAAGAGAATTGGGAAAAAGCAATGAAGCAAGAGCATGATTCTCTACTTGAAAATGATACATGGGACTTTGTACCTAGACTAAGGAATCAGAAGGTAATTGGATGTAGATGGGTGTATAAGACAAAAAGATTTGTAGATGGAAAGTGTCTAGATATAAAGCTAGACTAGTGGTCAAAGGATATGCTCAGACACAAAGTGTGGACTATGATGAAACTTATAGTCTAGTGGCTAAAATGCCTACCACTAGAACATTGATAGCTATTGCAACTTGCAAAGGATGGAAGCTATCACAATTGGATATTAAAAATGCTTTTCTAAATGGGTACATTGCAAATGAAGTATACATGGAGCAACTAGAAGGTTTGAAAGATGCAAATGGATTAGTTTTTGTGTATAAGCTCAAAAGAGCTTTGTACGGTTTGAAGTGGGCCCTAAGGGCTTGGAACTATCGACTTGTGAAGTTCTCAAATGAACTTTGATATCAAGCTTCAAAGGTAGATAGTAGCTTGTTAGTGAAAGCAAGTGAAGATGGGTACATATACATTTGTATCTATGTTGATGATATTATACTTACAGGTATAGATACCAAAGGAATCCAAAAGCTCAAGAAGCAAATGGAGAAGGAGTTGAAGATAAGTGAATTGGGAAATTTATCCTATTTCTTAGGCATGGAGATTATCTACACTCAACATGGAGTGTATGTTACACAAGAAAGATATTTGGAGCATTTTTTGTTAAAATTTAACATAAAAGATTGCAAAATCTCAACAACACCATTGGAGGTAAATCATAAGATAAGCTGGTACGGAGGCGAATAGTTCAAAGACATGAAGATGTATCAAAGTTTGGTAGGTAGTCTGATTTATGCTACCTTGACAAGAGGAGATCTTTCATATGCAGTTGGTGTTTTGTCACAATTCATGCATTGTCCAAAGAAAACCCATTGGATTATAGCAAAAGAGTGTTAAGATACATCAAAGGAAATTCTAATGAAGATTTGTAATATGGTTTTACTTATGACACTAGAATCAAAGTATTTAGTGATGCAAATTGGGCATGTAGTACAAATGATAGAAGATCTACTCATGGATACTTATGCTATATCGGAGATAAGCTTGTATTATGGTGTTCAAAGAAGCAACACACAGTTGCTTTGTCATCCATAGAAGTTGAGTATAAAGGAATGGTAGGAGCAGCAAAGGAAGTCATATGGATGAAGAATTTGATGAAGAGCCTTGGAGTTGAGCAAGGGGTTCCAATTACACTTGGTGATAACATGGGTTCACTTTACTTGGAAACTAATCCTATTTTTCATTCCAGGACTTAACATATTGAGATTCAATATCATTTCTTGAGTCAAAAGGTACTTGATAAAGAAATTGAAGTCATATATACTCCAACAAAAGAACATGTAGCAGATATGTTAACCAAGAGTCTAGATGGACCTAAACTACAAAGATTCAAAGAGATGGAAGGAATAAAGAAGAAGAGCATAATCACAATTAGTGGTTGTTGGTGCAGACCAATCACAAATCGGTGCTTATGAAGGTTAATGAAGTCAAGCAAGAGCATGGACAAAGATAAAGAGAAATTTGGTGCATATAAAGATAAAAAAAAGAATGAAGGAAGCAATGGATGGAAAGCATGAGACATGATTGAGCATATTCACTTCAGAGGATCCTAATTAGTGTATTATAGTTAGAAAATTAATAAAGCAAGTGAATAACAATGTGTAGGTCATGATCCACTTACGAATTCGTGGCTACATAAGTCAATTATGACTTAAGAAGTTGAGAGAGTTCATTATTAGAGAAGAGGTAAAAGTGTCGGCAGAAATCTATAGGATTAGAGCTTAGTCTAATATACATTTCTCTCAAGATAATCACGTTGATAAAAAATCCTCGTAGAAAGATCCAATTCAATAGTAAACCAAGCTATGGTTAACGTTTCATGTCATAATCCCTTTCATAGCGTGTGCATGGTTCATAGGAGCATTCATAGGAGCATTCATATGTCAACTCTCTGAAGTACAAACTCAAAAATGGCACATCTTGTTGATTAATGTTTTGGGTCAGATCTCAATGATGCATGTAAAGTTTTTTGTGTTTAAGCACAAGAAATCTAAGTTGAGGGATAAGCAAGACTATATCCAAAATAATTTTTCAAAACAGGTCTTAGCTTTAGAGAAATCAGAGGTTGAAGTCACCTATGTCAAAGTTGCCATTTCTAAACATCAGTTTGATATATACTTTTGATCTTAGTGATTAATCAAAGCTTTAATCAGTCTAATCAAAGGTTTTTTGTACCTCAAGGTTGCACAAGGATCACATAAAGATTCTTATATAATTTGGAGCATTAAAATCTATGAAATTTGTAGGTAATGAAGTTGAATCTTGAGGCAGATTATTGAAGAAGAACAAAAGTTCAAAAATTGAAGAGGGAAGTATACTTCACTCTTGAACTTGGAAAGATTTGAAGTAATTGATGTAAATTCTTGTCTATACTTGACATAGAGGTGTTCTTAATTCTAGGTAGATTTGACATTGGGGATTTGAAGGTCTCGATCATAAGATGCCTATTATTGGTACTGTTTTTTATAGCTATAAGGTTGTTCACACGACTAGCAATAGGTTTGTCTAGCACGTTGCTTATTATATGGGAAATCTTGTGCCGTGGTCCATGTATTTCATTTCTATTGTGCAATAGATGAGCTTGGAATAATCCATTTTGGTTTCTCATGGGGCAAGAATTTTCCATATGATCACCACCGCATGTACAGAAACACTCAATAGCAGTTAGTTTTCTAGTATATCTATTCTACAAGTTTTTTCCTAGCTTTTGTGTAGCTAACTCAGCTAGTTCCTCAACTGATGATGAGGTTTTTGAAGTCATGCTAACTGAGCATTACGTTCCTTTATCTTGTCCTAGGTTCTCTCGTATATTGATGCATATTCTCACACACTAGAAACAACAACACTTTTTTGGTGTGTAGGTAGCTGTGGGACAAGAGATCTCCATGTATTTCTTGAATCTTCCTCATGCTAACCTTACTATCTCATGGGGGTGTATTTAAAACTATTGATCAGGGATGAAGTGTTGTGTCTGATTCGACTCTTAAAGAACTCAATGATGAAAGCTTCCATCCACCATGAGATATTTTGGTAGTGTTCTCACCACAATGGTTAAGACCATGTCTCCAAAACTAGGTCAACTCATTAATGGTAGAGAATGCATTGCTAAATGCTTGCTACAAAGCCTTGAAAGATGCCCACATTTAGGTTGAAGAACAATTCAAATGACAAAATAAAGAATTGGTAGTGCAACTAGAAGCTAATCCGTGAGTTCAAATGGGGTGTAATGCTAAATTAAGTAGGAATATGGGATTCCTCCATATTCACTTTGGACGTGCATGGGAAGAAAATGCAAGAGTGCAAAAAAAAAATCAAGAGTGTTTCGAGGCGGCAATGGAAATTAAAGGGATCACCCTACGAGCCCCTCATGATTTCAAGGTGTGCCCCTAAGGGTGGTTAAAACTATATTTGAAGACTAGACTAATCTACTTCTTGAGCACGACAAGATTAACAAGGAACTTGCACTGTTAAAGGACACAAATCATGCACCAACATCTGTAGCTCACCTAATTGAGAATAACTCATTCACACTCCTTGAAGAAACAACGTGACAATTGGACGAACTACATGAACAAGGAACTCACATGTCCATGTGGCAAGCTATGAATGTCCACCCTCACCACTTGAATTATTGACAAATGAAGAACTAGTCCACATCCTTGTGGATCTAGTATACGAAGAAGAGTATGAGTCATAGCCCACTATCAAAGGATGCATCAGAGAAGAAGAACATGATGTATTTGAGTTACAATACACTTCATGGGTGAAACAAATCAAATAAATTGGGACAACCCACTCCATTCATGTCGAAGTTTAATAAGAAACATTAGCTTTAGTAGAAGATCAATTCTTGTGCTCAGAATACTTCTAGCAACTGACATCTGTTGCCAGATTGTTACAAATGGCCTAAAATATTTCTCGTTTCTTGTAGTCTAGAAAGAATACAATTCACATGTTCAACATATAATCTAGAAAAGGCTTTTAATTTCCACCCAATTTGAGCTTGATGACCTCCCAACTATTGCAAATCAAGGAACTATTTTTCTACCCAATTGATGCTCACAATTTTCAAGAGATTATCCCGAAATGCGTTAGAAATGGAGCAAGGCTCCTTTACATATCCTATAATCCATGCTATGGACCCATACCATGGAGGCATAACTAGAAAGTCTTTTCTATTAAAGTAAAGCACAAACAGAATTGCATTGATTGAGTCAATTATCCTCACTTTGCTCCTACATAGGGACCACCAACCATGGCCTACATGACTGGGACAATCCACCATTGGCTCCCCGAGATATCAAAGATGCTCGACATTTTAACAAAGATGTGCATGCATATCTTTGATCTCATGCTTATGAAATTCAAGACCTTCAAGAAGGTTAAGTATCCACATATAAATGCTCTGATCTTGAAAAGTGTAATCTCAATTTAGTATATGACATGAGCACTAGTCCATCAGTTAAAGTGTGATATGCATGACACAGTCAAAACAAATACTTGTGTGCATGTTATAAGTAGACATTTCAAGATGTGTTTGTCACGTGCTTCTTGGACTACCATTGAGAGGTCTTCAATTCTAGGCCCACCAATCACCTATTTGCATGTGAAACTCTTGAATCTTCTGAGAAATACCACAATATTCAGCCTAACATTCCTAGAGTCATTGAATGGTAGTGAATAGAGGTAGATTTTTCTAGAAACATACGCATTGTTGATCACTCTTTGGCATTTGATATTCTACAACATTACATTCCCAAACTCAAACATTTTTTAGGGATGAGAGATGCGAGAGGGAGGGGACTATTGCTAATGGAGAGCCAATAACAAGTAATGGAAGGGAATCGTGCACCCACCAAAGGAGACATAGTACATAAATGAAGAGGTGCAAGTTGATTTGAAAATGAGCAATATTAATTCTCCAAATAAACAATGATTTTCATCACTACACTTTACATGCAAAAACAAGTTTTTTAAACAAATGCTCCATTTTGAGCAAGGCGAGAAATCCTTGAGCTAGAGGAGATTGGGAAGAACCAATTTTCATCATGAGCTGGAAAATTAGCTTTAAAGAAACCTAATTCTTAACTATGCCAAAAATTGTGTCTAAAACCAGCCAAAGCTAGTAGAAAACTACAAAAAGAGCTAAAAAACTGATTCTACGGGATAATTATTAGAGATTTTGGGTAAGAATAAGCTTTTATTGTCATTGAAAGCTCTTCAAGTGAATTAATGAGCTTCCATCATTCACATTCTTTGTATATAACTTGTGTGCATGTGTATGTGTGTGTGCATCTTGTGTTCTTCACCTCACTGAGTCATGATCATCATATCGTCATCATGTCTCCATGGATTGAAAATTATGAGGTGAAGCTTTTCGATGTGGTACTTGTCTAGAGTGACACCCACTCATGTGCTTCCCAACAATAGAGATGCCAACTCTGGTGACATATCAACTAAATAAATATGTGTGTTCATGGTTTGACAAGGAAAAATCCTAGGTCACATTGTATCAAAGAGTGGAATATCCATAAAGAAGGATAAAGTGAGAGCCATAGGAAAGCTACCAAGGCCTAGAAAGGTTAAGGAAGCTCAAACATTCATGGGTCATTGTTTATTTTATTGACAACTAATCCACATGTATGCAATCATAGCCAAAACCTTATAGAACCTTCTAACTAATTTCGAATGGAATGATGAATGAAAGAAATCATTATTGGAATGAAAATGATGTTTGTGCTCATCTCTGATTCTGACAACATGAAACTAGAACAAGCCATGTTGATGCCTCCAATTTTGTAATTGGATGTATGCAAGGACAACCTACTAGCAAAGGAACATAGATCTACCCACAAAATATGCGAGTAGATAATTGAACGCAATAGAAATGAACTACACCATAACTAAATGTGAAGAATTAGGTATGGTCTATGTGCTAAAAATTCTTGACATTATTTGGTTGAAAATAAGTTTAAATTTTTTATAGACCATAAACCCTTACTTTACTTGGTGAACAAACCTTGCAACACAAGGTGCTTAGTGAGATGGTTTCTCTTACTAGTGGAATCTCATTTTGAAGTACTTGTTATGCAAGTTAAGACCCACCTTAGGGTGGATCACCTTTCATGACTCACTTCAGGAGAACCCCTACAAGGTGTGTGAGATGATCTTTGTGATGCATATTTTTTCAATCTTGAAGTAGTTCCAATATAGAAAAAATAACTAGTGCCAATCATGAGATATGGACCTAAGAACCTATAGTAAGAACACTAGAAAGGGAAGTGATCAGATATCAAAAGTATCATATATTAGCAAAAAGTATTTACTAACAAGATGATATCTAAAACTACTCTGTGGACAAAGAAAAGCATCATAACTAGTTGCAATTAGCACATGTAAGTGAATTAGGGCAACACTACTCTAGAAAGAGAATTCTCAAAACCTATATTTTGGAAAAAGTTATATATCCATTGGTACCAAGCTCGTGGTGCTTTCTTAAGGCCATACAAAGATTTCATCAACTTTATTTTTTGAATTAGCAAAAGAATATGCCATGCCTTTTGTGTAGCTATTGCAAGTACTATCTAAATAGTTTTCATGCATGCTACTGGTGCAAAGGTTTCTTGAACATTAAAACCTTCAATTTTTGAAAAACCTTGTGCAACTAATCTTGCCTTATACTTTTCTAATGTGCCATCTGCTTTATACTCAGCTTTTTGAATCCATTTGGTACCGATTACCTTCTTCTTTGATAGCAAGTCTAGTAGCTCTCAGGTATCATTTTTTAGTATACCATAATACTCAGACTGCATTGTTGCTTCCCACCTAGATAATCAAGGTCTTCTTTACTAAGATCATGATATCTTCCATTAGAGACATTCTAACAATGTGTTTTGAGGCTCTTCTTTGCTTCTCTATTCTCATTCATCTACCTAATCAATCCAAGGATGATTCTAGTACATCAAAGTGTGGATTGCAATCATCAAAGAGCTATTGTGCTAACTTTAGTAGTGTCTTATGCTATGTAACTACAACTTGTTGTCTTTTTACTAAGGAAATATCACTATCAAATGTTTCCTTTTCCTCAAATTTAACTTGCCTTTTGATAGGAACAAGGTGGGATATTTCTCTGGTTGATGCGATAGTAGATTTACCTTTATCTTCTACAAAGTTTGGTTATCCATCAAAAACCACATCTTGGTGAGAAAAATCTTCCTTTCCTTAGGATCCCTCAATCTCTATGCTTTAGACTCTTCACTATATTCTAGGAAGACATATTTTTTTGTATTTTGAATTTAACTTTGATCTTGTTGAATGAAGAATATGTGCATAACAAAGACAAAAGAAAATTTGAAATGTAAAACTGAGGGCTTTTTACTGTAATATATATTTTGAGGAGTCATCATCTTCAATACTTCTATAGCTTAGCCTTGATTGAGGATGTAGACTATTGTATTGGTTGCTCCTACCTAGAATGAATAAGGAAATTGTTAAGCTTTTAATGTACAATGAGCCATTTCTACTTCAATTGTGTTCCTTTGCTCAACAATGTCATTTTGTTGAGGTGTATGAGATGTGGTAAGTTGTATTTTTACACCATGCTCCTTATAGTAGTTATTGAATTTCGTTGATAATAATTCCCCTCCTCTATCTATTCTAGATTTCTTCAATTTTTGGCCTCATTCATTTTCCACATACTCATACTTATGCCACATTTAAACATTTTCAAAAGCATCAGCCTTCTCTCAAATTGAATAAACCCACTTCTTTTTACTATAATCATCATCTAACACTAGAAAGTAGAAAGATCCTCCTAACATAGGTGTAAACATTTCACCCCATATATCAGTATGTACCAACTCTAGGTGAGCCTGAGGTTGATTGTTCGTCTCTCTTGGAAATGCATTTTGTTGTTTCTTACCCATCATGAAAGCTTTACAAGGTTCCTGCAGCTCTGAAAATGCAAGCAAATGAGAGACCATCCCTATTCTTTGCACCTCCTTCAAAACTCCAAATCCAAGATGCCCAAATCCTTGATGCCATAACCTATTTACATCTTTATTATCTATACCAGTTAAGGCACTTATCCCATACAAGTTATCATGTCTTATGCTTTTTCCTAGTACATTAGCTGATGAGTCCATGATTTCTGCACCAGTCTTGTTGAAATGAACTTTGAGTAGTGCACCAACATTTCGCCTCTTCCAAGCTGGTAAGATCTAGATCTGGCTAAATCATCACTCTTAGTTTTTTTGGATCTTCAACTGGTACATGGTACAAACTCTGAATCCAATCTAGTAGGTGCCCTGACAATGTCAAGTAATTCGTAGGAGTCCAAACTTGAGGTGGTGTATTATCAATGGTAGTTGGATGCACTGGTTGTTGGTGCATTTTACCCAAGCCTACATGCTTGATATATTTGATATCATCCTCATTTGTAAGTCACATGAGTAGTCATGTGAACACCTCTTGTAAAAGAGTTCATTTTTATCTCTTGTAATTGAAAAAAGAAAAAGGAAAAGGATGGCTTACCTCATGCATGATGTAAAAGCAAATTCGTGGCTATAACTACCAAAATCACGAATTTTTGAGCTGAGGGAATATCTCCTAACTTTGGGGATCACTTTTAGGTGGAGCCATTTGAATTCAAATTCAAAACTCCCTCCAAGAATAGCTATAAAAGGAGCAAGAAGGAAGAGGCGATTAGCAAGCCTTGTACGTGACCACTTCATGTCATTTTGTAGAGATTGAAGAGCTTACTCCATAGCTCTATCATTCTACTCCCATTGTGCAAAGATTCATTGCCAATGTGGTTGTAATCATATGTGAATCTATACATTTATTATCATCTACTTCTTTGTTTTGTTCTCTGCTATACTCACTCAGAGAAGTACCTTCAGAAGGTCATATCTCGAGTTCTACGGATCCATTTTTAGTGATTTAACTTGAGTTGGATAGCTTCAAGGTAATTGGATTAATAGTATAGAAGATATCTGCAATTTACTGCTCACTGGTCTATCTCTGCAGAGCCCCGAGAATGGTGGGCATGGTCCATAAATTGATGAAACTTGTTCTTAGTGCTCAATCCATCATTTGAAGTGTTTTAACTTGGATTGGGAAGCTTGCTAAGTCTTTGCTATGCCCAAAAGGAATTTTTCTAATTCCGACCAGGTTGAGAGCACTGTTCATTTTTTCCAGCAGGTGTATGTCCAAAAATAGCAAGTCTTGGGAGCTAGTCATTTCGCAACTAGTCTGTCTTGACTTAAACTTTTGGGATACATGTTCCAAAGTACTTGGCTGATATTTTGGTGGATTTAAGAACTCAAGAGGAAGAGGATTCAATATAGGTGGCTATGGATCAAATAGAGGCAGGTACAATGGAGGCTACAACAACAACTACTACAACAACAATTACAACAACAACAACAACTATCAAAGTGGCCATAGAGGAAGAAGAGACTACAATAACTATGCATAGGACCAAAGTCAAGAAGATTCATTATTGATTATGAATCTATCAGCGAAGAAGGGTAAGGATGATGATCACATATTTTACATTGATTCGGGATGCTCGAACCATGTAGCAGGAAATGTGGCTTTACTTTTTGATTTGGAAGATCCTCATAACAAGCATGAAGTGCAGACAGGAGATGATACAAAGCACTCAGTGGAGAAGATAGGTAATGTGAAGACATCAGATGGGAATATGAACCTCTTAAGCAAAGTCTTGTATGTCCCTACAATTACCAAAAACTTAATAAGTGTTGGACAGATTGTTGAAAAAGGATTGCAGGTTAGATTCAATCGATTTGGAGCATATGTTGAAGACCCAAGGCAAGGCTTTCGAAGGATTTCCAAAGGAGAAAAGACAGGAAGGCTTTTCACTTTTGAAGTGGAAGATACAAAGAACATAGCTTTGTTTAGCTATGGATCTCAAACTCTAACGGAGTTGGAGATATGGCACAAAAGGCTTGCTCACATTGGTGAGAGGACACTCAAACAGATTTGCAGGGACCAAAGTGTACTTGGTTTGCCTAATATCACAAGGCAACACATGATTTATAAGTGTGAAGCTTGTCAACTCGGCAAGGCTCATAGACAACCTTTCAATAAGAAAGGATATATGCATCAAAATCCTTTGGATCTAGTGCACACGGATGTGTGGGGTCCAAGTAAGGAGCCATCTATATCAGGCTCAAGATATTATGTGTCTTTCATAGATGATTGTAGCAGGTGGACCATTCTGTTTTTCATGAAGCACAAGGATGAAGTGTTTAATTGCTTTAAGAAGTATATTGCTCTTGTTGAAAATCAAACAGGTAGGACTTTGAGAAGACTCAGATCAGATGGTGGAGGAGAATACTTCTCTTCTGAATTTGATGCCTTCTTGCATGAAAGAGGCATTAAAAGGGAAGTCACTACAAGGTATACACCCGAACTCAATGGTGTAGCAGAGAGGAGGAACAGAGCTATTGTCGAAGCTGCAAGGTCCATGCTCAACGAAAAGGGATTGCCAAACTACCTACGGGCAGAGGCTGTGTCTACAGCCACATATCTCATAAATAGACTTCCATCTAAGTCACTAGATGGAACCACTCCATATGAAGTGTGGAATGGAAGAAGACCTAGTCTAGAGCATTGCAAAATCTTTGGATGCTTAGCCTATGCTCACATTGCTTCTCAAGTAAGAGGGAAATTGGATCCCAAGGCAGAGAAGTGTGTATTCATTGGTTATGATCAAAACCAAAAAGGATATAGATTGTACAATTTAACCAATAAAGGATTTTTTGTGAGTAGAGATGTAATTTTTTATGAAAAAAAATCATGGTTTGATGATGATAGGAAAGTGAAGTTGCCATATGACTTGGATGAAGATTTTCCATCACTTCAACCAAAGGAGCCAAAGCAGATTGAAGAAAGTGATTTGGAGATTGACCTAGAAGACTTGGAAAGACTAAAGCTATGGAAGAACAAAGGTAAAGCAAAGATGCAGGATGCTACATATGGACCCGAGAGCTCACATCAACCACTTAGAAGGTCTTCAAGGGAGAAGAAGAAACGAGAGAGGTTTGGTTATGATACTTCTTTGGTCACCAAGCACTCAATCTACATTGCAAAGGATTCAACCAATGAAGAACCTACCACATTTGAAGAAGCACAAATCAAGAAAGCTTGGAGAGATGCAATGGATGAAGAAATGGAAGCCTTGAAGGAGAATGACATTTGGGAGCTTGTACCTAACAAGCCATCTATGAAGATAATCGGATCTCGATGGATATACAAAACCAAGAGGAATCCAGATGGAAGTATAAATAGACACAAAGCAAGGTTAGTTGCTAAAGGGTTTGCTCAAACCCATGGTATTGATTATGAGGAGACTTTCTCTCCTGTTGCAAAAATGCCTACAATTAGGGTTCTCATTAGTCTTGCTGCATCTAGAAATTGGAATCTTTATCAACTTGATGTAAAGAATGCCTTCTTGAATGGATGGATTTCTGAGGAAGTGTATATGGCACAACCTCCTCGATATGAGGATGCACATCATCCTAACTATGTATGAAAACTAAAGAAAGCTTTGTATGGATTGAAGCAAGCTCCAAGAGCTTGTAATTTCAGATTGGTGACTTATTTGCAGGACCAAGGATTCAAAGCTAGCAAGGCAGATACCTCTTTGTTCATAAAGAGGAATGGATATGAAGTGATCTATTTATGTGTGTATGTTGATGATATTATTATCATAGGCAATGATCTTGAAGGAATCAAAGAGGTAAAGACTCAAATGAAGGAGGAGTTCAAAATAAGTGACCTCGGACCACTCATTTTCTTGGATTGGAGTTGATCTACACAGATTCAGGTATATACATCACACAAAGGAAGTATGCCCATGACATGCTCGTCAAGTTCAAGATGGAAAATACCAAGTGTGCAGGTACACCTATGGAACAAAATCATAAGATTAGTGCTTACGAAGGAGAGCCAATTGAAGACATCACAAGCTATCAAAGCTTGGTTGGAAGTTTGAACTATGCAACACTCACAAGGGTGGATATATGCTATAGTGTTAGCATATTGAGTCAGTTTATGCATAAGCCGAGAAGACCACATATGGAAGCGGCCAAGAGAGTCCTCAAGTACCTAAAGGGGACCATGAATGAAGGTTTGTTTTATTCATTTACTTCAGATATTGAGCTAAAGGTCTACTCAGATGCAGATTGGGCCGGATCTAAAGATGATAGAAGAAGCACATCAAGGTATATATCATTTGCAGGTTCAAAAATCATTTCTTGGTCATCGAAGAAGCAACCAACCGTGGCATTATCTTCTACCGAAGCTGAATATAGAGGTTTGGCTAATGCAACTCAAGAAATCATGTGGTTAAAGTCTTTGTACATAGATCTTGGACTTCATTCTTCAACACCTCACATTTTTGGTGACAGCACAAGCTCATTACATCTAGCAGCTAATCCGGTATACCATGCTAGAACCAAGCATATTGAAGTCCACTACCATTAGGTAAGGGAGAAGCTAATGAGCAAGGATATTCAACTATCCTATGTCTCTACAGATATGCAATGTGCCGACATGTTGACTAAAGCTCTTGATGGTACAAAATTAAGTAGATTCAAGTTGATGATTGGCATGCAGGAAATCAAGGACAATTGAAGACTTATTTGAAGGCCAAGCATGTTATGCTTGAGGGGGAGCTGTTGGTGCATTTTACCCAAGCCTACATGCTTGATATATTTGATATCATCCTCATTTGTAAGTCACATGAGTAGTCATGTGAACACCTCTTGTAAAAGAGTTCATTTTTATCTCTTGTAATTGAAAAAAGAAAAAGGAAAATGATGGCTTACCTCATGCATGATGTAAAAGCAAATTCGTGGCTATAACTACCAAAATCACGAATTTTTGAGCTGAGGGAATATCTCCTAACTTTGGGGATCACTTTTAGATGGAGCCATTCGAATTCTAATTCAAAACTCCCTCCAAGAATAGCTATAAAAGGAGCAAGAAGGAAGAGGCAATTAGCAAGCCTTGTACGTGACCACTTCATGTCATTTTGTAGAGATTGAAGAGCTTACTCCATAGCTCTATCATTCTACTCCCATTGTGCAAAGATTCATTGCCAATGTGGTTGTAATCATATGTGAATCTATACATTTATTATCATCTACTTTTCTATTCTGTTCTCTGCTATACTCACTTAGAGGAGTACCTTCAGAAGGTCATATCTCGAGTTCTACGGATCCATTTTTAGTGATTTAACTTGTGTTGGATAGCTCATACTGTATAACTTTCACTTATAAATTTTCAAGGTCATTGGCTTAATAGTTTAGAAGATATCTGCAATTTACTGCTCACTGGTCTATCTCTGCAGAGCCCCGAGAATGGTGGGCATGTTCCAGAAATTGATGAAACTTGTTCTCAGTGCTAAGTCCATCATTTGAAGTGTTTTAACTTGGATTGGGAAGCTTGTTAAGTCTATTTGCTATGCCCTAAAGGAATTTTTCTAATTCCTACCAGGTTGAGAGCACTGTTCATTTTGTCGAGCAGGTGTATGTCCAAAAATAGCAAGTTTTGAGAGCTAGTCATTCGCAACTAGTCTGTCTTGACTTAAACTTTTGGGATACATGTTCCAAAGTACTTGGATGATATTTTGGTGGATTTAGGAAGCTTAAAGGGTCTACTTATCAACTCTGAAGTCTCAGTTGGCTGGTGTGAAGCTGGTTGTAGCAGCACCTACTCATCTTTGGATTGCATCCACCATCTCTCTTCACACTGGCCACATCTAGACTGTCTGAAATTAGCTCCTCAATATACATGGATCAAAGAGGAAAAATAGAGAGAATGATTAGTTCTTGGTAAGCATGGGGTAGGATTTTCATTAATCTATTTATTTCTTGAGATCAAGGCATGTATTTGGGAGTAGATGAAGTGTACTCTCTCCAATTGAAAGCAATATAATATAGGAGTGTGCACTCAACATAGTCAAAGTCTTGTAGAAAGTGGAACTTTGAGGACATGGAAGCCTTTAAGGATATGCATAGTTCCAACCTAAGTACTAAGGCTATGTCTACCATAGAAGGTGAATATCGCACATCCTTGTAGTTTCTTTTGACAAATCTACTTGGAGCCATTGTATACCTATAGAGCCTCAATAGATTGGTACTTAAACTTAGAGATACTAGAGAGAGTGAGATGATGTATAGTGTAAGCCGCCGGATTGGCATATTGTAATTCCCTATTTTTCATATACCGCACGAACCGAAAGGTAGTTGTGAAGTGATGTATCTGTTTATCAACTAATGAAAAGACATTGCGGTGACTCTCCGGTGACGAAAGCGGGATCACCAGACTGTCTATCTGGGTGATTGCGGTCGGTGAAGTCGTCGTAGTGCACTATTCTTAAATTCTGAGTATTGTTGTTCTTATCGCTGTATAATTACATTTTAATTTGTGATTGATATAGTAAGATTAAGTGTGGATAATAAGTCTGCGTAACAGAGGAAATAACTCCTGCGTTATGTACGGTGAAAAGTATTAACCTGAGTATGAATAGTAAATCTGTGAGAGGACTAACCAGAGTCTTGACAGCAATTCATATTAAACAGAGTTTTGAACATTGACGTACTGTGACTTGGATAAGTTAATTGGGAAAATCAAGTTATAGGGCCTCTGATTTATCAGACCCCTACCACTCCCAAGAACCCGAAAGAACTTTAAAATGCCTGTAATGTAAATGCACATTTTAACACTGGCGCCGTCTGTGGGAAGGTGGCCACAGATCCTAAATCAATAGTAAGGTGGAGCAGTATGCAAGTGGTGCAGAGGAGATATATGCCGGTTACTCGATCCGGCAAGTCGTATCCGAAGTACAGGAGAGACCAGCATCCCTGGACAGTACCAAATTTGCGAGGGACACCCCCAGGGGCCAGAAGAGTAGGCCCGTTAAGCCCAGTTGTCGAAGGATCGGAACCACTTAGCAGTGATTCCGGTACCATTCCGGTGACACATGAGGAGATTCTGGTAGATTTTGGTGTAATTTCGGTACAGTCTGCAGAAGGTACAGTAACTTCGGAGTGTACAGGGATGTAGTGCGTCATTGACCCGACATTGTCCGGTTAGGATTCGAACCTTTCCGAGGATAAAGTTATGCTACCTAGAGAGATCATGGATGGCGGAAGAATACCCTATTTTGGGGAAAGTTTGATAAATTCCGGTGACCGTTCGGTCCCAGTTGCAGGGAATTTACAGTTTTCAAGTGACAATGTGATACTTCCTGGTGAATCTTCATTTCGGACACCACTATTCGGGGAAAATTTGCCTACTTAGAATATCCAAGGTGAGGATAGGCTCTTCGATTTGGAGATCCGTAAGAAATTGAATGCCATTTTCAAGCCGGAAGGTGAGCAGTCTGACCATACAGACTCCGAAGGACCAGAAACACCTCCGTAGAATTCAGGAGACAGTCACGGTACCACTACTAATACCATGAGTGGCCAACAACAGCAACAACAACAACAACAACAACAACAACAACAACAACAACAACAACAACAACAACAACAACAACAACAACAACCACCTCCACTTTGACCAGTTCCAACAGGGGTAACTTACACAAAGTTCGGTTGATTTCCAGGTGACGACCCTGATGCACATGTATGCACCTTTGAAATAAGCTATGTAGTGCTAAACCATTCACCCGATTCGGCATAGAAGGCCATCGTGTTTCAGTCAACATTAGTCAATGAAGCAACGCGATGGTTAACAGAGTATGATTTCAATCATTTTGTTACCTATGAGACGGTAAGGGATGCATTTTTACAGAGGTTCGGGTTGAAGAAAAATCCTGCCGAAATCTTTGATTACTTGCAGAACAATAGGCAGAAGCCGCACCAGACTGTTCAGGAATATGCAACGTTGTTTAGAACCCATCTAAGACAACTACCTCCGGCACATGCTAACCTACCGGATGATGTTATAACCCAGTGGTTCATTAACGGTTTGACCCCACAGCTACAAAAAATTATGATCATCCGCTGTGTGGGAGCTATGACACTAGATGCTGTTATCGCGATGGCCCTACAACTCGAGCATAAGGTCGGAGGATTCACTGAAGACTTGGAATGGCTAAAAGCCAGTAAGCATGGTGTAGATGATCAGGCTAAACAGATGTATTGCACTAAGTGCAAAAATTCAAGGCATACCAGTGCTACCTGTGCCCTTAATCAGATGTATTGCGCCATCTGCAATATCACCGGACACTCAACTGAAACTTGTGCATATAATGCCAAAGTGCAGGGAGGAGCAGCTGTAAATGCCATTATACAGGAACCATGACAACCAGCAACTCACTACGTGCCACCGCAGATGCGAAACAATCAGTCGCAAGGATACAGGAATTATCGGGGACAGCAGAATACCAACTTCAATGCAAATCGATGGCAGGCAGGTACGTCCGCAGAAGGTACTTCTCTGCCACCACCTCGATGTCACTTTTGCGGTGAGCTTAGCCACATACGGAGATTCTGCAAGGATGCAGCCGAATATGATAAAAGAAAGAAAGAGCGTCAAAACCCGATGACCAACATGGTCTATATCTCACTAGTGGAATCACAAGCAGTAGTGGTCCAGACAAGATCCGGTAAGCAGTTGCAACCCGCAACTGAGGTGTTTGAACCTAGTATCCATGAACAGCAGCGAATGTATACCAAAGCTCGCCACTAGACTGCCAAAGAGCCTACCGTGTTCCCCGATCCAATTCCGGTGACACAAGTTCCCCTGCCAACGGTGAGAGCACATGAACAAGACTGTACTCCAGTAATAGGAGAATCATCATCAGAATCGGTGAAGAGTACAACTCAAAGAGAGTAGGTATGGGATATTCTCTCTAAGGCTTCAATTACACTCCCTTTGGGGTAGCTACTCGCCTTGGTGCCCGGAGTTAGGCAGTAGTTTCAACAACAGGTTAGTCCCGGATCTCCCGGTACTCCGGCGACCGCAACAATACAACCGAAAACTGATTCTACGGTGGATCACTCTGTCCCCTTAATCATGGTCTAGCATAAAAATCACAAGATTATGCAAGTGCTAATTGATGGTGGTTCCGGTGTGAACATAGCGACTGCAGCTCTCTGCAAGAAGTTAGGGTGGACCCAAATCGAGCCCGTTCAATTCTTTGTCAGAATGGCAGATCAATCCCGAGTTCATCCGGTGGGACTCGTAAGGAATATCCTGATTACTCTGCAGGGCACCACGTTCAAAATGACTTTTGTAGTCTTAGAACTACCAGAATCCAGTCTTGACTATAATCTCCTTTTCAGTCGACCATGGTTGAAACAGGCTAAAGTTATACAGGATTGATCAGCGCACGAATTGACTTTCAAAGATAATCACCGTAAATATGTTGTCAAACTAGATGCCATTCAGCCCTGTGAGCTTCATGCCAGACCCTATGTAGCAGAGCCAGCCCACATGTTGGATGGCTTATCTGACGACGAAGAAGAAGCATTTCTGAAGAACAATAAAGATATGATTTCCTTAGGTACTGTAGATCTACAATCTGTCGCAGACAACTGGAGCCCGGCAGCCTGTACGGTTGTTCCTGTGACCGGAGATACAGATGCAGATGATTATGGTACTATGGATGGAGCCACTCTACATCAACTTTTACAGTCAGGTGACGACTTGGGGAAACCTCGTCAATTTTATGTCCCAGAAGACCAGTTAATAACCTATAATTTGGGTGATGAAGTTAACCCGCGACCTATTAAGATTAAAGCAGGACTGTCCGAGACATTCCAAGAAGATTTGATCCAGCTCCTGCGTGAGTTTTCTGATGTTTTTGCCTCGGACTATCGCAATATGAAGGGTCTTGATCCACAGATCTATCAACATCGGGTCGTGCTCAAACCAGAGGCGAAGCCAATTAAACAATCCAATTACCGAATGAATCCTAATTATGCAGCACAGGTCAAGGCAGAACTCGATCGGTTATTGAAGGTGGGATTCATTGTACCAATCGAACATGCTGAATGGATATCTCCAATCGTAATTGTTCCAAAGAAAAATAAGCAGCTATGAATCTGTGTGGATTACCGGAAATTGAATGCGGCCACGGTACCTGATCCATTTCCTCTCCCCTTTCTGGACACAATGCTAGATAGGGTGGCCGGGCATGAGATGTATTCATTTCTCGATGGTTATAGTGGTTATAACCAGGTGCGCATGGCCGAGCAGGACATACCTAAAACAACCTTCATTACGAATTGGGGTGTGTATGCTTGTACAGTCATGTGGTTTGGCTTAAGGAATGCTCCAAGCACATTTCAACGGTGTATGCAAGAAATTTTTTCACCCTATCTAACTACTTTTATGCAAGTGTACTTGGACGGCTTTTCTTTATTCGGCAAGATTGTGGCACACCTGTATCATTTACGGTGTTGTTTCGAAAAATGCCGTGAATACCGGTTATGCTTGAATCCGACAAAATCTGTGTTTGCGATTTCTTGTGGCAAACTCCTTGGCTGCATTATCTCTGCGCAAGGCATACAAGTTGATCCAGACAAAGTTGCAGCCGTGTTGCAGGCACCAACCCCCACAACGCCAAAAGAAGTTATGTGATTCCTAGGACAGATTCGGTGGCATGGTCGCCACTTACGGTGGTTAGCCCATTTGGCAACACCACTTAATCGGCTAATGACTAGTCCTACCCGCCAGTTTGAATGGACTCCCGAATGCCAAACTGCCTTTGATCGTTTAAAAGGATTATTGACTCAGGCCCCAATTTTGCAACCTCCGGATTGGGAACGCCCGTTCCATGTCTTTGTCGATGCATCGGATATAGCCATTGGAAGTGTTTTAATGCAGCAAACTGATAAGTGGTTCCGGCTTGTCTATTACGCTAGTCGTCGGCTAGCTTCGGCTGAAAAGAATTACTCAGTGACCGAAAGAGAATGTCTCGGATTGGTGTACTCTGTGAAGAAATTCCGACATTATTTGCTAGGCCGAAAATTCACCTTTCATGTGGATCATGCCGCACTTGTATATCTGGTCCGGCAGCAACATTTAGGGGGTCGCTTGGCTCGTTTGGGTTTTATTACTATAGGAGTTCGATTATGAAGTGATTCATCGACCCCGCACCACACATGCATTAGCAGATTTTCTCTCTCGGTTGGATTCCGGTGAAGCTCCGGTGGGCGTTGATGACACCACACCAGCAATTTACGTTACTGAAATGGCTCGTGACGAATCTGCAGACCCTCCTGGGCCACCTACCTACTATGAGCAGTTATTAACCTTCCTTACTGACGGATGTCTTCCCCCTCACACTCCTCTTGCTATGCGGCGGAAAATTGCAGTTTACAGTCGCAGATTCGGGTTGATTATAGGACAGTTGTACTACATAGATCATACTGGTGTCTTACTTCATTTTATTCCACCACATGAAGTAAACTCAGTTATTGCTATGGCGCATTCAATACCTCCGGTGTACATTCTGCAACAGATCTTACGCATCGAAAAATTATGCAAAGTGGGCTTTGGTGGCCTACCATGTACAAAGATGTAGTTCAGTTTGTGCAGTAGTGTGACACTTGTCAGCGATCTGGCCAGCCGTTACAGCGCCACTTCTTTCCTCTGTCTTACCTTTGGAACCTTTTCAGAAGTGGGATCTTGATTTTATTGGAGCAATCACACCACCAGTGACCCTTAGCAATAATCGCTACATTTTGACATGTACAGATTACGCTACCAGATGGGCAGAAGCTTGGGCCTTACGGTCCGCCACAACTGTGTCGGTAGCAAAATGCTTGATGAAGGACGTTTTCCCGCGTTATGGATTACCTCTGGAACTTGTAACAGACGAAGGAAAACACTTTGCTAACAATATAATGCGAGTACTAACGCACACTTTTCAAATTCTGCACAAATTCAGTTCTCCATATTATCCCCGTGCTAATGGCTTAGCAGAAAGTACCAATAAGACGTTGTTGAGTATGCTTCATAAATTGATCGTGGAATCACCAGAAAGATGGGATCAGTTATCTTAGAGATCTTTTCGCCGGACGCCATTCTTATTATGCCTCAGCTTCACACGCGAGACTTCGAGCTTCACACAGAGATCATTCGTTCTTCTATCCTCCCAGCCGCCGAGCTAACTCTTGTCATCTCACATAGATCTATATCATAAAATGAGATCTCACTTAAATCTTCTACCAAGTGGTATAAATACCCGTGTGATGCCATGTGGCATCCTTCTCCAAATGGTGATCCATACCCAATGAATATCATATGACATTTCCTTCCCCTTGAAAACATTTTCGTCCTCGAAAATGTAGTTGAAATGTCCATATTGGTAGAAGTAAGTGCTCGGACTCCCCTGAACCCCATGCACTCTATGTACATGGTCATCTCTGTGTGTTGTTTCTCCGTATCCTTCCCCTTAAGAAGTCTCATATGAGATCATTTCAAGGATGGGAAACCGTCTGAGTGGTGCCTACTATCTCCCATGTACACTTCACCTCCATACTATCACTCCCATAACATACTACATCATCCAAATGACCTAAGTCCATATGATGTATCCTCTATGGAGTAATAATATGAAAAGAAAGTGTAAAGTGCCAAACTTATAAGTTTGACCGTATCATAGTGGAGATAATAAACCATAAAATCCTCTGAAGTATAGAACAAAGTCCCATAACAAGTGACTCCAAACCCATCTAAGACTAAATGATAGATTGCCCTCACACCACTTTAGGTCTTCCTAACCTTGAGTGTAATCACAAGTAGTAGTTTTGTCTAAACTACCTTGTGAACTATGCAAATCCATCATCTAACTCACGGTGGTAAAATGCAATCTCTACATTTCACCAACCAAGAAGTCTGTGGTTTGTCATCCTTTACCATTGGACTACGTTCTATTGGAAGAGCATCTATTGGCACTAGTGCAAACTTTAATATTTCTCTTCCATGTAGTTTGCCATATGAATGCAGAAAGCATTCCCTTTGAGATTCAGATAATCCCTAAGTACCCATCCTCCTAACTGATGTTTACTCATCATATTCATGATGTAACACCGACTAAGAGTTTGGTACCCTAATAGGTTAGATATATCTCCATCTCCTATAAACTCTAAAGAGAAGAGTCATAACTCTACTCCCAGTTTAACTAATGTCAATAACTAGATCATCTCATCTAGTCAAAGACCATCACTGGAGTAACATAATGGCTCCTCTCTAGAGTCTCCATGTGAGACTCAATCTAACCATCATGACTAACTGATCTCCCTCTTGCCTTTGATAGAAGAGTGCCACTCCTATCTAGACAACCTAAAAGTGAGAAAGTGAAACTCTCTCCATGTCTATCTCTGTAATCTCTTTATAGGAAAAGAGCTCTAGCAGTGGAAACTATTCCACTTTCCCTTTCCCTTTGAAAGAGATTCTGTTGAATCCAGTTTCTCTACTCATCCTTAGGTGAGAACATGCACATAAGTTCTCCATACTTTTCCTTCAAAACTAGTGGAGAAAGAGACTCCCATGTGAAGGAAAACTACATTGAAAAGTAGAGTAAATGAATTCCGTCTGAAATAAAGACTAAGAGATGTTTTGCATACACCTCTTCTGTCTAAAGGAAAACATACTGTACTCTTCTGCTATGAAGAAATTATGTTTTCCTTTCCTTCTTTCTCTTTCAAAGGATAGGAGCTAAAGTGAGACCTCTCATGAATCTCTGAACTGATTCCCACTTTCTCCTTTCCTTAAAAGAGAAACTCATGAATTTATTTAGTCCTCTCTTCCATATCTGGTGCATACTCCCTCATTACACAGATTCTTATGAAGATGGAGAACAGATCTCCCGTAACTGATGAAGGTGTATGTAGTGAAGAGTGGAGAAAATAAATTCCTAATAAGGGTCAAAGCCCTCTAGTAAAATGGTTAGCAATGATGTGACCTGATACCGTAAACACAAATGTATCCATAATAAAGAACTATCTCTGCCAACCATACTCTGTGCATGGATCTATACGATCCAATGAACTAATGGAATTATCCTTCCTGAAAGCACAACTTGAGTATGTGATATCTATGGTGATAAAATCACCTACCACATTCTGTACTGGAAGAATAAATCTTCCCATACTGTGAAGGATAACTCCCAATCCTAGTAGGAGATGCCTACTAAGAGCTCTCCTCTGATCTAGTGAGACATGACGCCATGAATGATGAGTCCTTTTCTTCCTGGCCATAGAAGAAGAGTGCTCAAAGGGAAGTTGTTTCCACCGTCCCATACCAGTGAAAACTTCTTCCAATTCACGGTGTCATACCTACACTAAACCAAATATCTATTCCATATAATGGAATATATAGGTGGACTCCAATGAATCCCATATACTAAAATCATATCAGTGGACTGAAATAAGTCCCATGTCCTTGAACTAGTTAGTTTGGTTCTAGTCAACAATGTGACAATGGATATCCCTTTTGTTCCAAACCAACTTGTTCCTAGGTACCAAGACTAAGCCTAGGTACCTCTCTGTAGATCCCAAGATACATATGTATGTATTGGGTACCCCAACTATTCCTGACTAAGGGATCTATGCTCTATACCATAGAGCTAGTGTCATGCCTATGACCTTCCTAACCATCACTTGAATCACATAAGCATCCGTCGATGCTATCTCATGAAACCCATCTTTATGATCCCAATTTATTGGTTTCCTTAGTAGTGTAGCAGAAATGCTTCACTACTCGCTCAAGTGATGTATATGAGTGAAACTAATCACTCTTTGGGTATGCATCATGATACCCCATAGTCTCTTAATCATCATGTGAGACTCTTGTGAAGATAATTAAATCTTCACTAACTTGGAGATTATCCTAAATGTATCTCTCGAGCCTGAATGCAACTTCCTGAACCCATAGGATTGCTTGTGCACATTACTAATGGTGAAGGTGTAGCTCCTTCCGTTAGCAATCCTATGGTCTAAATCCATAAGGATTATGTATAGGGATCCTGCTACTACCGAAGTTGCCTTATATATAATACTCTGATGGTCCTAAGTCCATCAAATACATGCTTATAAGCATGTCTAAAACTTATTGATGTTTGCAGAAAGGGCATGCTACGATGCCATAACATTCCTACCTAAAGACAAGTGCGTATATAACGCCATGCGGTAGGAAAAATTTCGACAGCATTTCCCGAGGAAATGGAATCCCCAAAAAATTTAAACCATAACTCAGTGGCACTCAGGCCACCCAAAAACATAGGGCTTGACAGGCCCATGGCATGCACGCCATAAACTTATATATGGATTCCATGACCTGCAAAAACACAAAAGTATTTGCTAGCAACCATTCCCGGTGTTGCATAGCCATATGGTTTCTGTAATCTTCTTTCCTGCAAACAATCAAAAGTATACTTCCTGCATGTTGATCCATACTTTTAAGAGCTTAAACAATGATCAACACTTGATGTATGCAATCCCATTCATGCATGTAGATACAGACATGCCATAACATAAATAAAATGCCAGAAAGCATAAAATATACATCCCTGAGTAGTCTGATTTTGGAATTGCATGCATCCAATCGCTCTCGACAAGCTTCGAGACCTCTGCACCTTCCTCCTCAGGTCCTAACATACACTTTGAAGTGTCCGAAAATATCGGAGCACTCCTCAAAACATAAAGCATGGTCAAGTGATTACAAAAATAATGCAAATTTAGCTCAATAATGCATTAGTAATCCTTCTTTAGACCTGCAAAAACCACTTTAGGACCTGCAAATTTTCATAAACTGAAATATAAACCATGTGCAAATAGGTCGAAGTGAAATTACTCAAATTGCCTTCCCGGTTTGAAAGATATGGCTCCCGGAAGGTAGTCGCCAAAAACTGTTCAGACTTTGCAGAGCTGTTCAGACCTGCAAAAGTTTTTACTTTCCAAAATTTTATTTCATAAACTGAAAGTAGAACTTGTGCTCTTCGAAACGAGCCGTAGCACGTCCAATTTGGAGTTTCCTAGCCCAAGATATGGCCATTCCAAGTGGGACATGCCAAACTAGTGGACTGTTGGAGGGGCTGGAAAAAGTGTAAAAATGTGATTTTTGGGGTGCCCAAAAGCATTCTTCCATCATGCAAATCCTAAAATTCTCTCCATAACCTCAGAGAGTGGTATATGAAGATGCTTGAGCCATTTTTTACCTTTCCAAATCCTCCCTTAGTGCATGCTAATTTACTCCCCAAAAGAGGCCTAAATCAAGATTTTGCTTTTATGCAAAAACTTAAATGGGAGCTCCTAGCAAGCTTTTAATCCACTCTAAATGTGGATTTCTCTTGGATTATATACAATAATCCATGGGAAGCCTCTAAATGATCTTTTTCTTACTCCAAGAAGTGGAGTTTGGCAAAAGATTAATTTCTGAATTTTTCCAAAAGGTGCGGGAAGGGGGTCTTTGAGGAACTAAAATCCCTCCTTAAGTTATCATTTTGATGAATCTAATGATTCGCCTAAGAAGTCCATGCACCATACTCTCAGTAAATATACTTTTTCCCATCCATCCATAACTATTGCACCTCTTTTTCCCTCTTCCAAAATGGGAATTTCTTAGATTTAGGTGCTGAAATTTTTGTCAAACTGTGATGGAAGGGGGTTTTGTGGAGCTTGAAACTCCCATCAAACTGAGGTATCTTTTGAATTTCTTGATCTTACATGGAAGTCAATATGCTAGACTATAAGTGTGCATGGTTTTTTCCATAAATCTATGAAAAATACCTTCTCTTTTCCCCTTCCCAAAATGGCTATTTATCAAAATAGCTCCTGAAATTTATGTGAAACTCATAGAACTAGGCTACTTTGGAGGTGCCAAAAAACTTAATCTTTGGTGTATTTTGAGGGAATCCTTGACTATAGGTGAGAGTACATGTCTCATACTCTCCGTACATATGATTTCCCTCTCGGATCTTGGCCTGCAAGAATTCATGGTCCTTCTCAAAATTTCAAACCTTTAGAAATTGAAACGGTAATACCTGTGATTAACATGTTCCAACCTCTTCCACTTTGAAAGCCGATGTCCGAGAGTTTATGCCGTATGTGCACCAAATCTGCATCACTCCTATCTCTTCTCGAACAACCCCATGTAACGATGGCTTAACAATGTGGCTCTAGAGTAAAGTGTGGAGGATCGAGCCCCGTTAATGTCACGTATGACGGTGCTGCTCCCCTCCAATTCAAACCTCGATGGCACTTTGTTTGACCGCCTGTCTGATGGTTGAGAAAGGCCCTTTTAATGTCACGTAAGAGAACTCCTTTCTGTCTGTTCTGTGAGCTTCTGCAGCCCAAAAGTAAATCCTAGCGCTGCAGCTACTTGATCACGAATGCGTGGCTTGTTGTCTTGGATAGATGAGAACCCTCCCTTCATAATGGCGAGGGTTCGAATCCTCTGCTCTGCAGCTCACGGAAGTGCACCCAAAATCATGCTCTGATACCAATCTTAGAGATCTTTTCGCCGGACGCCATTCTTATTATGCCTCAGCTTCACACGCGAGACTTCGAGCTTCACACAGAGATCATTCGTTCTTCTATCCTCCCAGCCGCCGAGCTAACTCTTGTCATCTCACATAGATCTATATCATAAAATGAGATCTCACTTAAATCTTCTACCAAGTGGTATAAATACCCGTGTGATGCCATGTGGCATCCTTCTCCAAATGGTGATCCATACCCAATGAATATCATATGACAAGTTACTACTTGAAGTCTTATGGGCATACCGGACTACATACAAAGTTGCAACCGGACTGACTCCTTTCAAGCTTGCTTATGGATTGGAAGCAATCGTGCCAATGGAAATTGTAGTGCCCAGCTTACACATGGCCATCACTCAGAAATTGTTACCCAAAGACTCTTTGCCATTTCGGTTGGACGCACTCAGAGCTTTGGATGAACATCGCTGGGAAAGTTTGCTGGTTCTTCAAGAAGTGTAGTTGCGGCAAGCCTGTACCCATGATCGGTTTCTCAAGACTCTAGTTTTTACGGTGGGCCAACTTGTGCTGTTTTATAATGCTAAATCAAATCGTGCTGCTGGGAAATTTAAATTACAGTGGTTCGGTCCTTACAGAATTAGTGAACAAGTGGGACCAGCTACTTTTCGGTTGACTACCTTGACCGGAGTTCCTCTGCCTAAAGTGATCAATGGTTCAAAGTTGCGGCCGTATCACCAAGCGCCTGATTCTCGCTGACATGTTCTTCGTTTTTTCTGCGTGTCACTTACTTTCTTTTTATTTTTGTGTGTTAATGGAATAAAGACCGTAAAACTCCTCGTTTTGATACATAATCATGATTAATTGCCACCTTGTGTTATTGATTCTGCTCATGCATGCACGCCGTGATTATGAAGGTTATCATCTCAACACCGCGCGATGATTAAGGGTTTTTGATCGCTTCCCATTACCAAGTGTCTACTTAATCTTCTTCTTTTCCCTGTTAATCGCTATTGTGTCTGTGTGTTCTGTGCGTTGTGTTTCCTGTGTTTGCCGTGTATTCGTGTTCTTGTGACTTCTCGTGCTCATCATGGAAGCTTTAGCCAATTTTGCTACCTTCCGTGATGGACTCCCTCAAGATGTGAGTGAGTTCTTGCATATCTGCGGCCTGTCAAACTTCGCTGAATTGCCTTGGCATTCAGTGGAGTGTCACCCTTTTTACGCGCAGATTATTGCTGCCATCGCCGCCACACCTGCCACAGAGCAATCTTGGCCGATTACTTGTTTACCATCACGTGTAGTAATTACTTTAAACTCTTTTGCCGACGCATTCCGTTTGCCCATAGAAGGAGTAGATAATGGTCCTCTTCTTCCTATTGCTACTATGGTAGAATTATTCCCAAGGCACTCATCGAATGAGTACACCATCTTGTGTCGCCCTGATCCTGAACAAACCGCATTGCAATTCTTAGTTGCCATATTGAATTTACAGAAACGTACTTACGGGATTTCACGCCCATTTTTTTCGATGATTGACATGGCTTCTCGTGAGCCTGTTAATCTTGCCTCGTTCTATTTCCGGTGCATTCACCGTGAATGCGTTACGGTTATTAAGCACGTTAACAAGGGAGATCTTCTGCGTTCGCGTTTACCACATATCCTTACCTTTTTGTTCCCAGCCATTCAAGCCGCGCAACCCCTGCGAAGAGCTCCAATTTTGTACCATGAAGAATCTGCCCAAGTGCTCGAAGATACAGAAGATGATGATGAAGATCTCTTCCAGCTTCTCCATCGGAAACGCAAACGGATAAGCCCCTCTGAGAGTCAAGTACAAGGCTCCACCGTCGGACATGAGGAAGAGATTTTCCATGACACCGCCACTTCAATCCATGTGGAATCTTCTGCTCATTCTTCTCCGAATAAGCAGCAGGAACAAAGTGCGTCCACCACTGCATCTGACGCAATTTCTTCTAAGCAGGAATCTCAGCAGCAGACCCAAGTTGATGTGCAAGCCATTGTTGCTGAGATGGTAAATGAAGTAATTACCTTGGTCCATGTTGTAATTGACCGGACTGAAGTGACTACGCAGCAGCCTACTGGAATTGTGTTGGTATCCAACACTATTATACTCACTCCTCCACCAATGGCTCAGTCGAGCCCATTGTACTTGTGGTGCCTATTGCCCCTGAAGAACCTGCTACTTCATCCTCTTCACCTAATTATTCTCCACCATCTTCCCATCACCTCTTGTTAGCCTCTTCATCCCAACCACTTCCTCCTCCTCTTCTTCCTCCGATTCCCATGTTTACAGAATTAGAATCGATGGGTCGTATGTTGATCCAATTCTCACAGCAGCTCCCAAGGCAACTCAGAATGGTCACTGATAATATTCATCAAGAAGTGCAGCATAAAGTCGATATCCTGGAAGCAAATATTACTCCATTGCAAGAAGAAGTGGATGTAGTTAAGGCAGAAAATCATGCCCTGCACGTACAAATTCAGCACCTTCAAGCGCAGATTGCCGAACAGGACTCTTTGGTTGCTCAAAGAGATGCTGCGTTGGCTGAGTTAAGAGCCAAAGATGATTTATTAAGTGCTTGTAATGCAGAGATTATCCAGTTAAAACAGTTAGTCCAGGATAAAGAGGATGCTTGCATAGCACTTGGGAATTTATTGGAAGAAACGCGAATACAGCTTGATGAAGTCATACAGCGAGGACAGGAGATGGCTGATTTAGCCAAGCAGACTAATGTAGAACTTCAGAATGCAAATGCCAATTTGTTTGAGGCAAATTCTGCTCTTAAATCCCAGATGACTTTAACCACTCAACTCCAGAAGGAGGCAGGAGGGATTCGAAAGGAAAGAGATGCATATTACCAGACTATTCAGTATCAAGCTCAGGAACTGGAGAGAAGAGAAAAGCAGCTCGGGTATCAAGCAGAACGTTTATCTAGAATAGATAAACAGATTGAAGACATGAAATTGAGTCATGATGCAGCCCTTGCAAACGATTTCTACCTGCAAGAGGCATTTTTGCAGACACAGGCTGATATTTTAATGAGTCAAGTGATTGCCGCAAGCTCTGTTCATACTAACGCCCAGTTAGTCGAACCGGAAACCTTAAAACTGATGCTGGATTCTTTGAAGCAGAAGATTTCCAAAACTTTTAAATTAGCTCGCACCATGTATATACAGGGTATCGTAGATGTAACAAGTCTCCTAAAATTGAGTCACAATCTCACACAGAATAATGGGTTTCGACACCACAAGATATAAAGAAGGCAAACAGAGTATACGCAGAACAAGAAGAGAGAGAATTTTATTATCTGTGCAGATTTACAAGTAGTTCTGATCTGCGTTACAAAATCTATCAGATTGCTTCAATGTGAAGCCTCATCTACCCGACCACCCCCGAGCTGATCTCAATCCCAATCTCAATCACAATCACAATCTCAATCCCAATCTCAATCACAATCACAATCTCAATCTCAATCTCAATATCAATCTCAATCGCAATTCTAGAAGCCGAAAAACGATCGTAATGACTGTACGACCATCATCCTTTTCTATCTCTCAATCTTCGTCTTTTTGGGATCTCCGCCTTTCGCCAGCGCACGACCAATTACGCCTTCCTAGACCCGCACTTTTAGAATCTGCATGCTCCAAGATAGCGTCTTTTCGCATGTCTCATGCAAGACTTCCGGACCACCCATGCATCTACTTTTCATGTCCACGATCAAGAATCGTACCTGCAAAAATAGAGGTAATCCCTGCAACGCACTCACACACACGTCAATCACCCAAAAATAACCCATATACCCATGTGCGTTTTCTAAATCCGCGAACATGAATAAGATGAATGAATGAAGGCTTCTTTTTTTTTTTTTTAAGTGTTGGAAAACGGCACTTTTCAAAACCCTGTAACTCAAAAATAGTGAGGAATCAGCTTGAGCTTGTGAGAGACAAAAATATTCAGTTCTTAAATCTGTACAATAATGTTAGAGACGCCTCAGGTCCAAATCTGCTTCCAGATATCACTTTTGGGCCCTGCAAAATCGAAAATTCTAGAGAGAGATGAAAAACATGAAAAATCTCTTCATTAACCTATCTTCATGGAACCAAATGAGACATAAAACATAGGAACTACAAAAAATTCAATCAGGTAAAGTTTTTCTACTAAGAATACTCTACCTTTCTCTCATACAACACTTTTTTAGATTCCTTCATCTTCATGCTCGAAATTAACATACAAATCTCATGCGACAACTTTCTAGAGAGAGAATGTAAAAACTTATTGCTACAAAATTTTGCAGACATGATCAAAATATCCTAAACATAAAATTTCATTATTACCTACACATCTTTTTTTTTTTCCAGGTGAAAAATCAACGTGGCATCTTACAGTAGATGAGCCCTAACTTTTGTTTTCGTTGCGGGTTCAAGTCCACCGTGCGTGCCAGTGTAAGCCGCCAGATTGGCATATTGTAATTCCCTATTTTTCATATACCGCACGAACCGAAAGGTCATTGCGAAGTGATGTATCTGTTTCTCAACTAATGAAAAGACATTGCGGTGACTCTCCGGTGACGACAAGCGGGATCGCCAGACTGTCTGTCTGGGCGATTGCGGTCGGTGAAGTCGCCGTAGTGCAGTATTCTTAAACTCTGAGTATTGTTGTTCTTATCGCTGTATAATTACATTTAATTTGTAATTGATACAGTAAGATTAAGTGTGGATAATAAGTCTCCGTACGGAGGAAATAACTCCTGCGTTATGTACGGTGAAAAGTATTAACCTGAGTATGAATAGTAAATCTGTGAGAGGACTAACCAGAGTCTTGACAGCAATTCGTATTAAACAGAGTTTTGAACATTGACGTACTGCGATTTGGATAAGTTAATTGGGAAAATCAAGTTATAGGGCCTCTTATTTATCAGACCCTACCACTCCCAAGAACCTGAAAGAACTTTAAAATGCTTGTAATGTAAATGCGCATTTTAACACTAGGCTGAGAGTCAGTTAGAAGCAAGAATATATGTAGATAATAAAGAATCTCTACATGGTAACTGGCTATCCCAAAAAATCACATGACGTAGGCATCATCCAAGAGAAATTACCACCCACTAGCCTTGATGGCTTTTAAAACCAAGTTACCATACCTGAGGGGAGATCGATTGTAGTCAACATCATGAGAGGTGATCGTATTCCTCAAGATGATGACCTTATCGAAATCTACTTGATTGAGGGATCTAATAAGGTTATGTGCATGTCTCTACTTATAAGGGGCGTTGGATCTAACCTAGCCACCATCTAGGAGTTACATGAACCTAAGGATCTAGCTAGAATCACATACTTAGACTAAAGGAGAAGTATAGGGATTTGCCAAAATCTAAGAATCCAAAGCTCAAATACATCGGATAGAGGAGTTTCCTCTTAAGTGATCTGCTTCAACCTTAGGACATGAAAATGGGAATCAGGGAAATCTAGGGAATACTAACTTAGGGCAATTCTCTTGGGCTAATGTCCCTCCTCAACCTCAAATGTAGTTCACTCCTCTAGTTACTATTGTGGTGCCAGAAAAGCAAGTGGATGCGTTTTTTGTACAATACTAGGAATTTGGCTTGAATTTGGCTTGACTTTGGTAACTCCACACTTGGCTTAGTCCCAAGAACTAAATAGGGCTGATTTTTCCAGCAGTGGACAAATTCTAGAGGAATTCATTGTGAGTTTGCAAAGAGGGATAGAGGCATACACTTCTTTTTTAATTCACAACTCTAAATAAGACAATAATGAAATGGTAATGTTGGCAAAAAATTTATTCGAGCAATAGATTGATTAGTGCCTAGTGGTAGAGTGCAAGTGATTTGTTTGTTTCTTGATGGATAATGGAGGACTAAGGACGCTACTCTATGTAAAAAGGCTTGACACTTTAGATGCATGTTTAAAATGGCATTGAGCATTGACATGGAAAAAACTTAGGCAAATAATCTTAAACCACCTCAAACATCATCAAGGTCTAAAGAATCTTCTAGTGTCACCTCTTTGCATACCCCATCTATAGAAGACCTAGCAGACATAGTGGCCAAAAGGATCAGAGGTGCAAACTCAAGCTGCTTCTAAGCACCATGCTTCTCCTCATAGCAGGGTACCAATGCTCAAGATATTTCTGCAATAGGTTGGAGATAATCCACCTCATGCTTGTACACGGGATCCTCCCACCCAACCCCATCCTCATTTAGTAGACCGCAGATGCAATGACCAAGCTATTACTATTATATTGAGCAAAAGTATACTAATCACACCATGGATAATCATCCCTAGAATGCACAATAGGTAATAAAACCCCACCAATACCAATATTGACGATATGTTTATCCACCATGAGACCAAGCTAGGGAGGCTCCTAGGTATCAAAAATAGCAAGGACCCCCACTTGCTTAGAGAGATAATGAAGAAGATACCTATCCACCACCTCAACCAATTTTAGGAAAGCAACCACCACATCTGTGGAATGTAGTACTAGTCAAGTATACCCAAGTAGAGAAGAACAAGGAGAGGGCCTCCATTGATTAGCAATGATCGAGCTAATCAGGCTTATGTGAAGAAATATGATAAGTATTACTATTATGATAGTGTCCCAATAGAATATGATGTTCCATATGAGCAATAATTGTATGATTATGAGAACTATGTAATAATAGTAAAGTCTATTTTAAGGCCCCAATCTAAGGGAAAGGGAGTTAAAGAAAATTTGAGTGAAAGTGAGGACACTAGTTCTAAGAGCCTAGTTTTAAAACATCCTTTAGATATGATAGTTGGGGAAGCAAGTGCTTTACAATTTGTGTGATTGCAAAGCCATCGCTAATCCATTGGAGGTTAATATGAAGTCAAATATTCATGAAGGCTAAGAAGTGTAGGATGTGACCTTATATAGACCAATTTTTTAATCTCATATATATGCTACTCACAGTACCAGATATACCACATGATATTGGCATGTTATCTCAATATATGTAGCCACCTAGCATACCTCACTTTGTTACAACCAAGAGAGTACTTAGATACCTCAAAAGATCAACGAATGACGGGAGCTACTACCCATGTGATGATGTATTACATGTACAAGAGTATTGTGATGTTTATTGGGCAAATTCTTAAAGATGATAGTAGGAGCACTAGTGGATATATCATCATGCTAGGAAACAAGATCACTTCATGGAAGCCCAAGAAACAACATATAGTGGCTATCTCCTCAACTCGAGCATAGTATAGAGGCTTAGAAAAATGTTCATGTGAGTTTATGGTTGAATAAAATCATAAAAGACAGATCCACTTATTTGTAAAGAGAGACTTTTCCCATTTTGAAGAGAGAGAGAGAGAGAGAGAGATATGGAGAGAGAGAGAGAGAGATTTTCTTCTTCCAATGAATTTTCAATGTGTTTTTCATATATTCCTTATTGTTTTTTCATCTTTTTATAGCCTATGGTGATTTTTAATGATGATTAGAATGATATTTCACTCGAACACATTGTTTTCTGCTACTGCATGTGTGTATGAACTATTACATACTATTTTGCATGTTGTACATGTGCTATAGGTGGCCTAAATTTTGAATTTATCTATGTTGAGAGATCGTAATGTATTTTTCTCAAGAAAAATCATTAAAAAATTGTGTAAATAATAAAATTAGGGTATTTAAGTGAAAAATATAGAAAGATCCATTTCTTGATTTTTAGGCATGTGAAAGATTGTGGCCATGCAAGGAGGTTTGGAGGTTGTATCATCATTTATCTTGTGTGGTGGGTATCATTTCACCCGCATTTCCCTAATGCTTCTATGAACTAGCTTAGTTAATATCCAAAATAAAAATTTGAAGCGAATGAATACTATAATGAAGAAGGTCCACATAAGGCCCAAAATATGTGATCGACATTAAAGGCATGGTTTTAAGGACATTATCCCACCCAAGGAGAAATCATGAGGGTTTTCAACTTTTGGACTTGGAACATGAATAATATAGTGGATTTATGGCATGTGGGTGTTACAATGATGCTATAAAGTTCAATTAGAGAGGGGATGAATTCCATGAGAATTTTCTCATCCTACCTAAGTGCAAAAATTTATGCATAATATAAGGGGACTTTGAGTGATCTCTTGATGGTTTGATGGCCTAGGTTCCAAACCATGAGAGATAAATTTGAATTCACCCCTTGACATGATGCCCATTCTATTCATGCAAGAGTAAAAAGAAAGTCGGAACTATTTCAGTCCTCCTGTAATCCATACTTGTTAGGTGAGAACCCTAGAGAAGGGAGGTGTGAACCCCCCCTTCGCTCTATGACACATGGGTTCTCACATAAGTGCCAAGTGGAACTCATGTGAGGAGCCACTATAGCTCCAACTAATATGGAAGTGTAGGGGGATATATGCTAAGTGCATGGTTGGGACGTGGAATTTATGAGCTTTGCATCTTCGTTACTCAGATATGCAATTTTAGTTGGCAAACTTTTGTCCTCGACCAATGTGTTTGTGCCATCCCAAAAGGTGGGGGGATTCATCGAGGAGCAACATTGGTAAGCTTGGTTACAACCATAAGCATAGACCACACATTTTAAGAAACAGCCGTTCACACCAAGGGGGCACACACTCATGCACAAATACTTAGAGGCTGCCTGAAGGGGTTGGAGAGAAGGTGAGCTCACTCCTCCTCTCTTCGTCTCCTCTTGGGTGGTGAAGCAATGAAGAGATCCCATCTTATATAGGCAAGAGAATCCAGCTATTGTAGGCTATTGGGATATATAGCCATGTCCTCATGGTTCATGTGAATCGCTCTTCAACATGGCTTCATTGAGGAGGTAAAGGGAACTTCTACAAATTGTATTTGTTTGCTATTTTGTGAACCATTTTGAGGAAGGGTTGAGATGAGTTTGAGCAAGAAACTATGCACAAATGTATTCTGTGATAGGGAGAGTGGGATACAGTAAGAAAATTAGGAGAACCCTTGTGGAATACATTTTTAAGCTTGCAAAGTAGCCTTTCCAACAAGTTTTCCATTTCACCTTCCCATACTGACATGGAAATCTTCCCAAATTCATAGCTTGGCACGCCAAGTTCTGATCGAGGTGCTTTTTGTTTCTTTTGAAGCTACATTCTAAGCTTTTATGAACATCTAATGTTGCCTTATTTTGGAAAAATTTTAGCGAGTCAAAATCTCTCTCTACTACTTGAGCAAGAACTTGGTGACCACTCTCCATCGGGCCTTGTTTTCAATTATTTGGCATCCAAATTCACTTTGGTCACTTGGATTGGTGGAATAGCTTTGATGTGTAGGTGTTGAACCACTTTTGTTTGATTGGTGGGGAACAAAATTTGATCAATTTTGCTTACATTTGGTATGTTCGGCAATTTTTACTTGATTTTGGGATCAATTTCATTGCTTTTTGGTCCTCACAACCTCCTTGGGCTAGCTAGACGTTTCAATTTTTTGTTTCAGACTAGGAACAACTAAAAATCAAACCCTCAACACTTGGAAGATCACTTCAAATTTGTTTTGGAAAGCTTGGATTTTATCACAAAAGTGGTTTTGTGTCATTTCTCCCTTTTTTGCTTTCTATAGTTTACTTCCATCTATCTTAAACACTCTAGTTACTTAATAGGGAGAGTTAAGCATGAAAGATAAGGGTAAAGAGCCTTTAGAAAACCCTTCTCCATCTAGAAAAAAAGTCTAGAGGATTTAGACCATAGGATGGAAGAGGTTGAGCAAGAATAAGAGGCCAAGCACAAGCAAAAATATTCCTATACGGGGATTCATGATGATTAATTTTGTGAATCACAAACAATTCAACGAACTCAAAGACCAAACCCTCAAGATAGAGATAGTCATTGGTAGCATGAACTCTCTTATAGAACAACTTAAGACTAATGGTCTATTTAGAAACTTAGGTTATATCTTTCCTAGCTAGGAAGGAAAGAGGGATTCCTACTCTTCATATATCTGAGACCACTAGGAAGGATATCTGTTAAAAGTCAAGCTTCAAGCTAAAAATTCGTGGGGAATCTTTTATGGACATGTGGAGCAATCAAAGGAAGCCAAAAGCCACGAGATTCCATCAAGAAAAGTCACTCAACCACTCCCCAAGTCATCTCAACTAATTCCTCCAAGTTAGGAGGCTGATTTGGAAAGGTAGTTCTTAGATTTTAGGGGCACACCTCTCACTATAAAAGGAGCATGTATCCCGACTTCTTTTGTGCCATCTTCTTGGAGTTTTAGCTCATGTAAAGTGAGCACTAAGTGCTGGAGTTGTGATAAGCAAGCCCCTTGCTTAAGCAACCCCCTTGCTTGCTTGTTTGTTTTCTTTTAGTAGGCATATCTATGTGTGTGCGCAGGCAGTGTTGCAACTCTCTACCCCTGAGTTGTTAGCATTGGTTCTCCCTCATATGGTATCCATTTGATGTAATTCTTGTCTCATTGGATAGCTATAAGAGTCTATTTTATGCTTACCAATTCTCTGGAGCATTCTCTGAGTAAGCTGGGAGCAACATTCATTTTAGTGAAGTTGTGTGATTGATATCTCTCTCTTTGTGTAGGCTCTGTTGGAAATATTTTGCTCTCTGTTGTAAGGGCTGGTTCTCCTTCTCTATGTATCCATTTGCTATGATTTTGGTGTCATTGGGTATCTATTAGAGTGCTCTAAAGTTGACTCAAGTTTGAGATTCATTCTCTGTATAATCTCTGAGAAAAGTTTGCTGGAGTGAAGTGAGGTCTCTACTTGACTAGCAGTTGTGAGCATTCAACTAGCTCATGTTGTAGACATTGTTCTTTGTGTAAGCATCCATTTCAAGTGAAATTTGTTTTGTTGGAAAGCCCTTGGTGTCTTCTACAGGTCTACAGAAGCTCACTGGAGTTCTCTGCATAAGCTCTGAGTAAGAGCATTTTTGGTGTGCAGAGGTCAAAGAAGGATACCTGTGGAGGTCATTCGCGCTTCATCGTTGCTTAGGGGTTGAGATACTTCCCCCATCAGTGGTATCAGAGCATTTGGGCATCTTGGAGGTATCACATACAAGCAAGAAGACCTCTTGGAGTTGGTGGTTAAAGAGTTGCATCAACAAAAGCTTCTTGGAGGTAGCTCACATCAAGGGGGAGCTATTCTACTCAAATTTGCAAGAGCACAAGGTGTCCATCTAAGGAAAGCTTTGGATTGAGGTAACCTCAAAGCCTCATTTTCATTTTACACACATTGGAGCATTAGCCAAGGGCTAGTTCAAGTATCAAAGACTAGATATGGGAGACTTCAACACTCAAATTGAAAATCTAGACAAAGGTAACTATCAACCATGGAGATTTAGGGTCTCCAACTATCTTATGGGCAAGGGCCTTTGGGGGTTGATTAGTGGAAGTGAACCAAGACCTAGGTTGGATGAGAATCCAACCAATGACCAGAGAAGGGCCTTTAGGGAATGGAATGAAAGAGACAAGAGGGTTATCTTTATTCTTTCCCAACACATTAGCAATAGCATGATCGGCCATATCCAAGACCTGGATTCAAGCATGAAGGTATGGGAGACACTTGAAAGGCTTTATTCAACAAGCACCAAAGCAAGGAAGATCCAACTCAAGAATGAGCTCAACAACCTTAGGAAGAGCTCAGGGATTAGCATAAATGACTACATACTTTAGGTCAAGGAGTTATCAGATGCATTGGGATCCATTGGAAGCCACGTAGACGATGACGATCTTGTGGCTTATACTCTCAATGGTTTGAGAGATGATGAGAAGTGGAAACCCTTTACCACTTCAGTTTATGTAAGGGATAATCTTCCCGATTTTGAGCAATTGGTTGCTCTCATGGTCACCGAAGAAATGAACATAGGTGGAAGTTCAACTAAAAGCAAAGATGCACAAGTTTTCTATGCAGGTAATCAAAGGGGCAAAGGAAGACAAGGACAAGGAAGGGGCAAAGGAAGGTTTGGAGGAAGGCAAGGCCACTCAAGAAATCAAGGACATGACCAAGGCACCTCATCACAAAGAGGGAGAGGAAGATCAAGAGGAAGAGGAGGACGACATCAACAAAACAGGAATCAAGATGGCGAAGGATGTTACATATGTGGCAAGTTTGGCCACTATGCTAGAGATTGCTACCAAGGAGGAAACCAAAGGAACTATAATCAAGGTTCTTCATACAAAGGCCAAGGTAATTATGCTTCTACAAGTTCAGAAAATGACAATCTCTTGATGATGCACATGAATGGGAATTCAAGCAAAGTAGATAACACTTGGTATATTGATAGTGGATGTAGCAACCATATGAGTTGCAATGCTTCTTGGTTTACTAATCTACATGTTCCCAAAGGTAAAGGACATGTAGAAACAGGTGATGATACAGCCCAGGAGATCTCCCATGTTGGAGATGTAGCTTTGGATGACAAGGAGGAAGGAAGATGTCTCAAGGATGTCTTGCATGTACCTACCATCACAAAGAACTTGGTGTCCATTGGGCAAATGGTTGAAAGAGGCTATCAAGTAAGGTTCAACAAAGGTGGATGCTTTGTGGAGAACCCTAAGCAAGGTTACAAGGTCATAGCAAGAGGAAAGAAGCAAGGGAGACTCTTCACTTTGGAGGTAAATTCTCATTCTACTCAACATGTCTACTTCACATATGGAAACAAGAGGATTTTGGAGTTGGACTTGTGGCACAAGAGGATAGGTCACATCAACATACAAAGAATGAAGGAAATGCAATTCAAGAGGTTGGTTGAAGGTCTTCCCAACTTCCAAGGACAAGGTATGAAGCATTTATGTGAATCTTGTCAACTAGGGAAGCAAGCGAGACTTCCATTCAAGAAGAGTGGCTACATAAGCCAACATCCATTGGAGTTGATACATACAGATGTGTGGGGGCCAACGAAAGAGCAATCCATTGGAGGTAACAAGTACTTTGTCACTTTTATAGATGATTGCACAAGGATGGTTTGGGTTTATTTCATCAAAAACAAATCAGATGTGTTTACATGTTTCAAAGCATTCAAGGCAATGGTAGAGAAGGAAACAGGTACATATATCAAGAACCTAAGGTCCGATGGAGGGGGAGAATATTTCTCAAATGAGTTTTCTGATTTTTTAATGGATCAAGGCATCAAGAGGCAAGTAACATGCAGGTACACACCCCAACAAAATGGAGTAGCAGAGAGAAATAATAGATACATTGCCGAGATTGCTAGAGCAATGCTTAATGAGATGAATGTACCTAACATGTTTTGGAGTGATGCAGCAAATACCGCCGTGTATCTAATGAATAGGGCTCCTACCTCAGGGATCCATGGCTTGACACCATATCAAGCCTATTATGGTAAGAAACCTGATCTTTCCCACTTGAAGATATTTGGATGTACTTGTTATGTACATGTGCCACGTGAATTGAGGCACAAGCTACAACCAAAGGCAGAAAAGTGTGTGTTTCTAGGATATTCAAATGATCATAAAGGTTACAGGTGCTTCAACCCAAACACAAAGGACTTGAGGATATCAAGGGATGTAGCATTTGATGAGCTACTCCCTTGGTATAAGAAGTATGATTGTATGCAGGACTATGAAGAAGAAAAGCATGGACATGATGAAGAACAAATCGACCTAGAGCTAAGCGGCCCAAGGTGTTCCATCAATGAAGATAGTTCAAGCATGAACTCACCATGGAGGGGAGATCTTCATCAAGCTATGAAGCACAATCAATCAACAAAGGCAAAGCAACATTGGTGGAGTTGGATGAAGAAGTTAATGAAGTTGAAGATGATGAAGGACACATGATGGAGAAAGAAGCCACGTCAAAGAAAGAGATCAAGTTCCCAAGGCAAAGGAGGTTTATTCCTCCAAAAGGTGAAGAAAGGAAGTCTTCTAGAGTTAAGTATCCAACTCAAAGGTTTACTTATGATTCATACATGACAACACATTATGCATATAGGAACAAAGTAGTAGAAAATCATGAGCCCGATTGCTATGAAGATGCAAGCAGGTACACCGAATGGAAAGAGGCAATGCAAGAAGAGATTGATGCACTTGAGGAAAATCAAACATGGACTCTAGTGCCCAACAAGGAGAACATGAAGGTAATAGGTAATAAGTGGGTGTATAAAGTAAAGAGGAATTCAGATGGATCTATTTCTAGGTTCAAAGCAAGATTGGTGGCCAAGGGTTTTGCACAAACCTATGGAGTGGACTTTGAAGAAACATTCAGCCCCGTGGCAAAGATGAGCACCATTAGGACACTCATTGCAATGGCTGCTAGCAAAGGATGGAAGCTCTTCCAATTGGATATCAAGAATGCCTTTCTCAATGGAGACTTGGAAGAAGAGGTATACATGGAGCAACCACTAGGTTTTGTTCATAAAGAGTTTCCACATCATGTTTGTAGGTTGAAGAAGGCACTTTATGGCCTAAAGCAAGCTCCAAGGGCTTGGAACCAAAGATTGGTGGACTATTTGATCAAATGTGGTTACAATCAACGCAAGGCGGATCCATCTCTCTTCATCAAACAAAGAGGAGAACTTGTGGTCTACATGTGTGTGTATGTAGATGATCTTACCATTACAGGTAATGATACAAAGGGCATTGAGGAGATCAAGGAAAAGCTTGGAAAGGAGTTTAGGATCTCTGATCTTGGAGATCTTAGGTATTTTCTTGGCATTGAAGTTGTATACAAAGAAGAAGGTATTATGCTCATACAAAGGAAGTATATTCTAGACCTACTTGAGAGGTTTGGGATGCTACATTGCAAGCCTATTTCAAATCCCATGGAAGTTAATGTAAAGCTAAGCTCCATTGATGGAGAGCCATTAGAGGATGTAACTTTGTATCGATCTATTGTAGGCTCTTTCAATTATGCCACAATAACCAGGCCCGACATAGCATATGGAGTTGGAGTGTTATCACAATTTATGCATAGTCCAAGGACTACACACTTGCAAGCTGCAAGAAGAATGTTGCGATATCTCAAAGCCACTATAAATGAAGGTTTGTTCTACTCATTTGATGATGATATGCAGGTCAAAGCTTATTCCGATGCCGATTGGGCCGGTTCGAAGGAAGATAGAAGGAGTACAAGTGGTTACCTAGTCATGCTAGGTAGCAAGATCATCTCATGGATTTCAAAGAAGCAACCCACGGTGGCATTATCTTCCACCGAGGCTGAGTATAGAGCTTTGGCTCAAGTCACATGTGAGCTAATGTGGATTAAGAAGTTATTTATGGAGCTTAATTTGCAGGTTGACACATATCCAATTTTTTGTGACAACATGAGTAGCATTCATCTAGCATCGAACCCTGTCTATCATGCTAGAACCAAGCATATTGAAGTGCACTATCACTTCATAAGGGAAAAGGTGATATCGAAGGAAGTTTCAGTACATCATATTGGTACCAAGGACCAAGTTGCGGACATGTTTACAAAGGCTTTGGATGGGATGAAGATTTCAAAATTCAAGCAATGCATCAACATGAAGGAGCTTGGATGAGGATGAAGAATTGAAGCTTGAGGGGGAGTGTTAAAAGTCAAGCTTCAAGCTAAAAATTCGTGGGGAATCTTTTATGGACATGTGGAGCAATCAAAGGAAGCCAAAAGCCACGAGATTCCATCAAGAAAGGTCACTCAACCACTCCCCAAGTCATCTCAACTAATTCCTCCAAGTTAGGAGGCTGATTTGGAAAGGTAGTTCCTAGATTTTAGGGGCACACCTCTCACTATAAAAGGAGCATGTATCCCGACTTCTTTTGTGCCATCTTCTTGGAGTTTTAGCTCATGTAAAGTGAGCAATAAGTGCTGGAGTTGTGATAAGCAAGCCCCTTGCTTAAGCAACCCCCTTGCTTGCTTGTTTGTTTTCTTTTAGTAGGCATATCTATGTGTGTGCGCAGGCAGTGTTGCAACTCTCTACCCCTGAGTTGTTAGCATTGGTTCTCCCTCATATGGTATCCATTTGATGTAATTCTTGTCTCATTGGATAGCTATAAGAGTCTATTTTTATGCTTACCAATTCTTTGGAGCATTCTCTGAGTAAGCTGGGAGCAACATTCATTTTAGTGAAGTTGTGTGATTGATATCTCTCTCTTTGTGTAGGCTCTGTTGGAAATATTTTGCTCTCTGTTGTAAGGGCTGGTTCTCCTTCTCTATGTATCCATTTGCTATGATTTTGGTGTCATTGGGTAGCTATTAGAGTGCTCTAAAGTTGACTCAAGTTTGAGATTCATTCTCTGTATAATCTCTGAGAAAAGTTTGCTGGAGTGAAGTGAGGTCTCTGCTTGACTAGCAGTTGTGAGCATTCAACTAGCTCATGTTGTAGACATTGTTTCTCTTTGTGTAAGCATCCATTTCAAGTGAAATTTGTTTTGTTGGAAAGCCCTTGGTGTCTACTACAGGTCTACAAAAGCTCACTGGAGTTCTCTGCATAAGCTCTGAGTAAGAGCATTTTTGGTGTGCAGAGGTCAAAGAAGGATTCTTGTGGAGGTCATTCGCGCTTCATCGTTGCTTAGGGGTTGAGATACTTCCCCCATCAATATCCTCCTACCTAGAAAACACAAAGGAGAGAGCTCTAAGGAGACTCCCCTCCTAAAAGACCTAAAACACCAACTTTTATGGGGGGTTACCATGAGACAAATAAGGATGTGGTCTATACCTAATTGCAAAAGTGGAATGACCTGCATCAACTAAAGGGCACCCCACTTGAGTACCATGTGCCAGAAGCGAGTCTCTCACTTGGTGCATGTGCTTGTAAGTGGTGGATGAGTCTCAAGGAGTCAAATTCCATTCCTATTCACTAGACTCAATTTGAAACCCTTTTCTTGAAAGAATTTCTTCCTAAGAATGAGCAAGAGAGGAATTGGGACGTTTGGGGGATTACATAGAGAGGTAGACCATTGTCTTTCTACATATCCCACTATAGAGGAATCATTTTGAAACTTAAGAGATTAGATAATGTTCAAAAGACCGAGGGGTTTGTAAGGGGTTTATATAAGGCCATTAAGAGAGATTAGGGACACAACACATAAAAAATATGTGAGGAGGCAATCAATATGCACAGATCTGTGAGGATCATAACCATCCTCAATACACTCCTATGGAGACAGATCAGCCCCTCAAACTTGTTAGTACCACTAGATTTAATAAGAAAAAGTTATGGGAAAAAACAAAATGAAGAAAAAAAACAGAAGGGCCAAGTTACCGACTGAGTGGAATGAGAGGGCCAAGAGAGAAAACCTGTATTTTAGGTGCCTCTCTCCTAATCATGCACAGTGGAACTATCCACTTTTTAAGGAGGAAGAAAATAAAGGAGGACGAGGGACTAATATGACCCTTGGCAAGGGCAAAAAGCTGGTCCACCTAGTGTAGACACTTCCAATACGTTATAGTTCTAGTCACAAGGAGGTGGAAGTGATGCACGAGGATATAAAGCACACTTGTTATTTGCTTTGGTCATTGTGGTCAACTCAATATGGACAACATGACTTAGTTAAGCATCATGGTAATGTTTACGAGACCAGGGTAAGATTCATGATAGACGACTCCACCACACATAAATTCATAAACTATGATGGAAACTCCCCAATAGCCCAATGCATATAAACACATAGTATCTATGATGGAAAGGGAAGATAAGAGGATATGGGATAATATAATATTCAACTTAGAAGTCTAGATATAGGGATACTTTGACCTTGTGGACTTCCAAATAATGAATATGAAGAGGACATACCTTGTCTAAGGTAGAGAGTGGCTATGGGGGTGGGAGATATACTTAAATGGAGTTACCAAAACAAAACTCTTGAATTTATGAAAAATAGAAGTAAATTTTGTATCAGAGAGAGAGAGATATGTACATAGTGCACCTCTCATCTCATCTTTAGAGTTGTATAGTCTATTTCACTGTGAGCATGTACAAGAGATCTTTTTATTGTATAGTCATGATCCTCAGCATTGCAGGTACTTCATCTGATGTATAATTTCATGCATGTAATGTAAATATGGACATGAATTTCTATTATTCATTTTTGCAAGAGACTGTAGTTAAAATTCTTAAGGATCTTATGTTTGAGTTTAGAACTATGAGTTCTTGGTGATGCCTTTTGGTCTCACCAATGCTCTCATCACTTTCATGAAGCTCATGAATAGTGTACTATGACCATATCTAGGGTAGTTTGTTGTAGAATTTTTGGATGATATTTTGATCTATAGTAGATTGTAGCCACAACACTTAGAATGCTTGAGGAAAGTATTCCAAGTTTTGAGGGAAAATTCACTCTTTTTCAACGAATCAAAGTGTGATTTTTTTAGAATAGAGGTTAGATACTTTGTTCATATAGTTTCTGACAATGGAATCCAGAAGGATCCTTATAAAGTATGGACTATTATGGAATGGTCACATTACAAGAACCTGGAAGAGCTTTAGATCTTCCTAGGTCTATTAGGATTTTATCAAATATTAATTAAGAATTATGCCAAAATTGCTATCTTGATGGCAGAAAGAGCTCGAAGGGAAAGGGGAAACTTTTTATTGGAGAGATAAAAATGTGAGCTGGCTATACCGGTTATATGATCTTCTTTAGATGTTGTTTCTGATAGAGATAGGAAGTTTATAAGCCACTTCTGGAGAGTATTATTCAAGAGTTTGGACACTAAACTTACCATGTGTATGGCAGAGCATCCACATTTAGAAGGGAAAATAGAGTGGGTTAACCAGATCCTAGAAGAGATTATTTGAGCATATGTGAATGACAGGCAAAGTAATTGGCAAGAGTACTTGCCTATAGTAGAGTTCACATATAATGGTACCAGGCAGTCTTCCACTCGGCATAATCCATTTATTTTTATGTATGGGTTTTAGCTAGGAGCTCCTCAATCTATAGGATTGTAGCAAGATAAAGTCCAAGCTGCAAAGGATTTCTTGGAAGAGATGAATGATATGCTTAGGCTTGCTAAGGATAGTATAAGGAGAGCTCAAGATAGAGCTAGAGCCTATGCGTATCAACTTTGAGGTAAGAGAGCAAGTTTATCTTAGATTTCTCTCTAGGTATGAAACCATGAAAACAAGACCTTGTCCAAAACTATGTCCTAGGTCTTGTTGACCACTCCCAATACTTAAGAGAATAGAAAATATGGCTTACCAAATCCAACTTCTAGAGAATAGTCACATCTATCCAATATTCATGTTAGCTGACTTAAGAAAAGGCTGGGTGAATCTGACAACCTCATTCCTCATAGTGAGGTAGTAGAGCCTATTTCCATTCAATCCATTCCACATGAGCCTGAAAGCATACTATGCACTCAAGAGAAACAGATGAGGATTCACCTATATAAAAGAGTGCTTAGTAAAGTGGACGGATAGTTCAAAGGATAGTGCTACATGGGAGTGGGTTGACACCCTTCAAAGATGGTTTTCTAGCTTTAGGTGCCTTCTTCTTAAGGATATGGGGAAACATCACGAAGGCATGACCATGTATATCACATACATGGGGTTTAGTGGGAGTACTTGGCATGTATTCTTTTTCACTTCCATTTGACCGTTCCAATATCATTTTTGAGGAAAAAAATAGACCTAAGGGAAACGAAATGTTAGGTGAGAACTCTAGAGGGAGGTGTGAACCCTCCCTTAGCTCTATGACACATGGGCTCTCACATGAGTGCCTAGTGGCACTCATGTGAGGAGCCACTATAACTCTATCTAATGTGGAAGTGTAGGGGGATATATGCTAAGTGTGTGGCTGAGTGGAATTCATGACCTTCACATCTCCGTGACTCAGATTTGCAATCATAGCCGGAAAGCTTTCGTCCAAAATTTGTGTCTACATCATCCCAAAGGTGTAAGGATTCATCACGGAGAACCAATACTTCTACTTTTAAGGAGAATCCAATAATTGTTGATAAGCTTGATTATGAGAGCAATTACCTTGAGTTTTATCTATCCATTCCTTTCATTTTCCCAAAGACGTTTTCATATCCTCAATCTTTACTTCTAAAACTTGGATATTCTATACCCATTGAATCTTGAAATTCTATTTCACTCAATTCTACGATTGTTGAAAGAAGGGAGTTAGTTTAGATCCTCTACACTAAACCATCTTAGGGGAGACAAAGAGATAAATTCCTGAGTGACACCATCATTGACGTGATCCTATAGGGGAGAGTACATCAAACTTTGTGAAAATACAGAGCACTCGAAACTCTCTAGGATTGAACAAGAAATCATCATGATCAATCACCTTGATCTTTATTTTTTTTGTATTTCCAAAATGCCCAAGCCATCTTTACCTCTAGAAATGTAGAAAATGTCCCTATTGATCTTTGGAATGCCCCTTCAGTAAGCTTAAAAATAAGAATGTTTAAGAATCTCATTTGGAATATTCTATAGAAATGTACAAACTTAAAATGAAGAATGTTAAAATATCTCCAAAATGAGAAGTAGTGGGTAATTTTGGACATTGAAGGCGTTGATAAAGGTCATCCTTTTTGCTATATTCAATTAGAATGCCTTCATCTTGTGAAGGTCGTAGGATACCTAGTATTCTAAATCTCACTCACCATTATTATTGACCCCGTAGAGATACGTAGTATTCTTAAAAAATCCATCCTATGTCTCTTATCTAATGTGTTTCGTATTCCTTTTGTACACGACATACTTTTTGGTTTACATTTGATTTTTTTATGTTGCTCACCTTTTTTTTTTTGGTTCCATCTTACAATCTACACTCTCAGTTATCCTTTGAATTATAAAAAGTACGACACACCCACCTCGAGGACCCCCTCTTATCTCCAGCTATTGAGGGGCAGGTTTAAACATCAAACGTGAGCGAGACGTGAAGCATGGATAGTGCTAGTGGTTCACGCGTGGTAACCACTAAAGCACTCCCCCTCTACTTGCCCATGTTCAGCTCTAGTGGCGTTGTGTGAAGAGTCTTCAATCAACCTTCATGTACAGACAAGAAATCCTTTTTGATTTGTCTGTCTCTTACTCTTGGGTATATTCATGCAAACAGAGATAAGCAGGTGAGAAGGGGAGGAGACGCATGTACTCTCTCTCTCTCTCTCTCGTATGTATGCTCACGCAACAGAAATAAGTAGGTGAGGAGAGGAAGAGACTCATGGACTCTCTTACAGGGCTTTTTTACGGTCTCTATCGTCTGACATGATAGCATCAAACAAAACCTATAGCTCACGGGATTGACAGTGCGACTCCTCTCTGTGTGTTCACCTTTGGTTGGCAAGTTTCGTGTGTGTCAGAGAGAGAGATGGAAGGGAATATTTTTGATGACTGTTTCGGATATGCTGTTTGGCATCTACGTGTTTCATTTCCGAGCGTTGCTGCGGATGAGGAAACTCCCTCCTGCCCCAACGCAAACTGATATTAAATTCTTTGTCTGTTACGGTACATTGTCCCATGCAGTTAGAGTCGACAAGCTAGTAGACGAGAACGAAGAAGACTCCTGCCTTCGAGTTCAACGCCATGAATTCCTCCCTACGTTACTTTTCACTCGTTCGTCAATCTTCAGGGCAACTACCCAACATTCGATTACACTTTCAGTTTTATTGCGTGCGGACTGTGCCAACTTCTTCTTCTCCGCGTGTAGACACACATGCATACTCCCTTTTGCTTTTTGGGAAAGAGCATCAGAACAAGGACACACAGAAGCGTATCTTCATGTCGCTAGCCCCCTGTATTGCAAGCGATATCGCCGATCAGGGTTGCAATTTGACGGCCGTAATGTCCGTATTAGCCCATATTTGACGAGTACCTGATTTTGATGCTACTCTAACGTGAGTGGCTATATTTGGCAGTTCCAGCCAATTTACAACTAAAATTCAGGACTCCCGTTAAAATGATGGGCAGTGCATCATAGTTTGGTGAGTCCTTAAAGTTTATGCTTAGACTCCCAGTCTGGAATCCAAAGTCTCATTATGTTTTCTTTGCTATACAAAGTGGATCATAACCAAATTAAGACTCTAGTACTCTTGCATACGCAAAATGCTTACACAACGCGATCGACTGCCGCCATCGTGTTTCGTTGAGCATGTCTTCAGTTTTTGAGTGAGTGCCACCTCATAATATTCTCAGCAGGCAAATAGAAATCAAGCAATCGTAGGAGTTTTGATGGTCCACGTGGGCTTGTCACTTCGACTTTAAGGAGTGGCCACTATGGATGTGGGGGTCCCTTCCCTCATTATGAGTAATTTACCTCCACTTATCACAAGTGAGGCTAACGCTGCCCCTTGCTCATCAGAGACTGTGGTGGCCCCTCGGGTTGCTCTAAATCGTGAGGCGATCCTTTCAACGCAAGAAGAACTCAAGAGAACTTGCCTCGTTGGCTAGCTGTTCGGTCCCAGGCCCCCGCTGGATTCTGTGCGCCAGTGGTTTCGCAAAGAGTGGTTCCCGCGTGGCATAGTTGTGAGTAAGTGCCAATTCCTTCCAGCCAGACACCTCTTGCTTGTCTTTGAGAACGAAGAAATGGCACTCCAGGCACTCAGTGTTGGGTTTTGGCAAGTCGGACGTGCCATGCTGTGCCTCTTTAAATGGGCCCCCGATTTCGTGCCCGACAACTCTAAACCCCTTCTGTACCCTCTCTGGGTTGAGCTCCCCAATCTCCCTTACTTCCTCTAGTATGGCTTTGTGTGGGATATTGTCTCTTCGATTGGCAAGCCGCTGGCCTCGCGCGGAGATGTTGGGGGTTTCATTTATGAGGGCTCAAAACACGTGTTTAATGCCCGGTGGCATCCTCAAATGTGTGTGGAAGCAGACCTCAGCAGGCCTCTCCCCTCGAAGATTATTGTAGATTTGGGCGAAGGGGAATCTTGGGTTCAGGAGATCTCTTATAAAAATATGGCCAATGCATGCTTTCAATGTGGTCAACAAGGCCATCGAATAAAAGATTGCCTCTTGAAGCAGAAGAATAACCAACAAGCAGCCAGCAAAGCCCAAACACTCAAGGGGAAGCAGGTCGGCCCATCAGTTGAAGAGAAAGACAAGGATGACCGAATCCCAGAAACTGACTCAGAAGGGTTCACAAAGGTTAGAAGAAGAAGGAAAGCCAGCCCTAAGAGAAGCTCAAGCACAAAGAGACTTTTACAGAAGTCCCAAATGCCAGAAAAGTCACTCAATAACTTATACTACAACCTCGAGAAGGAGGTTAATGAGCTTGATTATCCGGGTGGGACCCGAGACCTAGCGGGCACAAGTAACTTACCCTTGGAGTGGCCCCCCTCCAATGTGGTCAATAAAGATGATTACACAACTAGCAAAGAATAAGGATTTACCACAAGTAATGATGACAATATGGACAGTGAAAGTTCCATCATTGGAACAACAATACCGGAAACGGCGTCTCCTTCTTCCCCACAGGAGGCTTCCCGCAAGGGAAAACAGTTGGCAAGTATGCCTTGGAAAAGCCCCCTCAAATCAAAGATGCATGGTCGGGATCATCCCCCCTCAAGAAAGAAAGTAGATTCCAAGAGGAAAAAAGAGAAGTCATACCCTCGGAATGAGGGAAGTGCAAGAAAATGATCATCGCTTCACTAAACACTAGGGGGCTAACTGACCCCACAAGAGCCACCATTATTGGTCAATGGCTCCACGACATAAGTTTAAACTCGGACTTCATCTGTCTTCAGGAGATTAAAATGGAAGGAGAAGACCTTCAGAAAAGACTTAAGGGTGTCTCTTAGTCCCATGTGTGGTTTTCCACAACCCATCGGCGTGGTTCTGGTGGAACTGCCATTGGTATCCATCACCTCTAGGCTAATAAACTTGACTACATGAGTGAAGACAGAAACCATAGGTGGTTGGCAGCTACATTCAGCACCCCTTTCAATTCTCCCTGATTTCTATCTATGCTCCAAACGAGGATGCTACATGGATCGATACTTGGTCCTCCGTGGACTCGTTTTCTCATAATGTCATGATTTGCGGTGACTTCAATATGGTGGAGGACCCCTCTGATAGGTGGAAAAACAAGGGCCATATCATTGATGACCAAGAGAAAGACACATGGGACTAAACCAAATAGTTTTTGGATCTGGTCAAAGTCAAGGACCCGAATGGCTTTTCTTGGTCCAATCTTCAAATGGGTGAGGATTTGAGGAAAGCGAGACTTGACAGAAGCTACATTTTGTAGAATCTCGTCCATCAATGGGGTCCTCCCACCCTAACGCAACGTATCGACCTCACCGTCTCAGATCATTACCCAATGGTGCTCACCTTCCCCCCTCCTTCTAAAAGTTGCAAGGCACCTTCGTTTCACGCCAGCCCGTTTGATGTTTTCGCTCCCCTCAACCTGCCATGAAATCACTAACGCGTAGCTTGAGGCCTTTGCCGTCTGCACCTCTCCAGCCAAGTGTTGGAGAAACGCGGTGGAAAAGTCTCGTCAGATCTTGATTAGGACCACGAAGGCTCTCAAAACCATCTGCCGAAGACGGAGAGAAAACCTATACCGCTAGCTCCGGAGACTCGAAGAAGAAGTTAATAAAGGGAAGATTTAATCTCAAAAGGGACTCCAAAATATCAGAGGAAGATTAAGATATGAGGAGGAGATCAAAAGGAGAAATCTTCAAATTTTTTTTAAGGAATGGTGGGCTAGTAAGGCAGACAGACCTTCCAAAGAGATATTCTCAGAAGAAAACAAACTAGAGAGGAGATCCCGCTCCTTCTTGACAAGGATGGGGCAGAATGTAAAACAATGGAAGAAAACATTGGCATTATAGAAGCACATTTCACGAGTCTCTTGGGTAGTACTTGTCCCCTCTCCCCCCATAGGCGGGACTGCATGGCCACCATCTCTCGGACTTCCTTGCATAGAATCCCATGCAATTTGAGCGCTCTCCTTGATGCCTCCATTTCCAAACAAGAGATCCTGGAAGTTATCGATTCGCTTCTGAACGGCAAGACCCAGGGCTTGATGGGCTCACTAATGAGTTCTTTAAATCATTCAAATACATGGTGGCCACCCCCTTGTTGGTGTAAATTGCAAGCCTACACATTTGGCTCAAAGGATGCATTGAAGTTTATACATACATGAAGAAGCATGGGAACATATGCTAGTGGTTAATTACCACTTTACCTCATTGTAAAAGTCAGATTAACATGGAATCTTTTGTAATCACCTACCAAAGTGATTCATGGAAAAAGTAGCTTATTTAATTGAAGGAATATCTCCTAGGATATAGGAGCTTGATCATAGGGAGCCAAAAGTTTGAATTCGAATTCAAATTTTAGTCATCTCTTATAAAAATGATCATGAAAAGTCGCGGGTAAGAGAGAGCACTCCCGAGCCTAGCATTACTAATTTTTTAGTGTGTGTGAGGTCTACACTCAAGCCCACACCTCTCTACACCATTTGACATTGATGTTCATGCAAATAGAATTGTATACAAATGTTCATTAATACATACATTCATATTGTCCATCTCTGAGTTCTCTGTTAGTGTACTCAAAAGTCTGTCAACTTGTCAAGGGTATATCTCGGTCAATTCTTCACCCAATTCAGTGATTCAAAGCTTGTTGGATTCAGCTTGAAGTAATCTACATGATGTCAAAGTTTGAAGAAATTCTATTCAGCCATTTTGAAAAATCTGCGTCGAGGTGAACTCTGGTCATTTTCTGCTACAGTCCTAAAAAGTCGGGGGTATAGCTTAACTTGCTAAATTGATTTCTCTTAGCATAGTTTATCATTTTACATCATTCTACTTGGAATAGGTAGCTTACTAAGCTAATTAGATATCCCTAAAAGGAATTTTTCCAATTCCTACTGTGCTGGTCATACTGAGCAAAATACTCAGCGGGTATCAAGCCATAAATAGAAGGATTTCTTGAGTTTATGACTTCCAAAGTTATCTGTTTTGATTCAATCATTGCACACATCATTTCCAAAGGACATAGGACATTTTATGGTGTCATTGGAAAGCTAAGGAGGTCTAGTTATCAACTCTGAAGCAAAAGAGGACTGGTACAAAGCAGGTTTAGCAGTATCTACTCAGTCTCTTGGAGTATCCATCCATCTATCCCAACAGTGGTATCAGAGCAAACTAAGGTAAAATGGGAGGTTTTCCTTCATTTATTGACAAATTGGACAGGAACAACTATCAAGCATGGTCTCTAAGGATGAAGACCTACTTACAAGGAAGGAGTCTCTATGGGTACATCTCAGGACATGAGGAATTGCCCTCATTCAAAACAAGAGGACTACCAACCAAGGAAGAACATGAAAGGCTCAACACATGGTGAGCTAAGGATGCATTGGAAAGGTCTTATTTACTCAACTCTATATCTGATTTTCTTTTGCCACATATTAGAAATTGTAAAACATCCCAAGAGACTTGGGAAACCTTGTCATCATATTTTTCCTCCAACATAAGGGCTAGGAAAAATCAGTTGTGGATTGAATTCACAACACTAAGGAAGCAACCTAAGCAAGCTGTTTCAGAATTTGTGACCAAGATTAAAGATATAGCAGATCAGTTAGCAAGCATAGGAGAAGAGATTGAAGAAGAACAGATTCTAAGGCAAGTGATCAATGGGATCAAGGCTGATGACAAATGGGAAAGCTTCACCACTGCCATGGATCTCTACATGGACATGCACACTCTAGATCTTACAACTCTCATGCTCATGAAGCAAAGCTCAACAAAAATGGAGATACATCCAAAGGTAATAACTCTTCTGCCCTATACACTGATAAGAAGTCTAAAGATAAAGGCATGAGCAAGAAGGTGGAAGATGAAGGATCAACCTCTCAAGCCAAGTATGCAGGGAGAGGTAGATCTTCAAGAGGAAGGGGCAGAGGAGGTAAGCCAAGTAGTGGGAGATCTTATAACTCCTCACCATGCAACATTTGTGGTTTATCAGATCATACTACAAATGAGTGTTTCAGGAATTACAAGAATCGGAGAGGATGAGGATACCAAAGAGGTGGCTACTCACAGTCAAGAGGTAGATTCAACCATCACCAAGGCTACAACAATAATTTTGGATTGAAGCAGGCACCTAGGGCATGGAATTACAGGTTAACTACATACCTCCAAGACCAAGGATTTGTCATGAGCAAGGAAGATACTTCTCTGTTCATTAAGAGAAGTAATTCAGAGGTAATATACCTTTGTGTTTATGTTGCTGACATCATCATTACAGGTAATGATGTGAATGGAATCAGATATATCAAAAGTCAAATAATGAAGGAGTTCAAGATCAATGATCTTGGTCTATTAAAATATTTTTTGGGACTCGAATTAGTCTACACTAATTCAGGGATATATATCACTCAAAAAAAATATGTACAGGATATGTTGAAGAAGTTTCACTTGCAGGATGCAAAGTAGCAAGCACTCCAATGGAGATAAACCTAAAACTAAGTGCCCATGAAGGTGATGAAGTCAGGGACATTACAGGTTATCTAACTATGCTACCTTAACAAGGGTAGATATTGCATATGGAGTTAGTGTGCTAAGTCAACTTATGCACAAGCCAAGGATACCTCACTTAGAGGCTGCCAAGAGAAGCTTGAAGTATCTCAAGGGTACACAGAACCATGGTTTGTATTTCCCTTACACTTCAGATATTGATATCAAAATTTATTCAGATGCAGATTGGGCAGGATGCAAGGATGATAGGAGGAGCACTTTTGGATATATTTCTTTTGCAGGTGACAAACCTATTTCATGGTCTTCAAAGAAGCAACCTATTGTTGCTTTGTCTTCCATAGAGGCAGAGTATAGAGGACTGGCTAATGCCACATAAGAAGCAATTTGGATTAAGCTTTTGTATACAGAATTGGGATTGTATATTAGGTCACCAATTATCTTTGGAGATAATACAAGTTCTCTTCACCTTGCAGCTAATCCTATTTATCATGCTAGGACCAAACACATAGAGGTCCATTACCATTATGTGAGAGAGAAATTGATAAGCAAAGACATTCAACTTACCTATGTATCAACCAACATGCAATGTGCAGATTTGTTGACTAAAGGTTTGGATGGAACCAAACTTTGCAGGTTCAAATCCATGATTGGATTGCAGGATATACTTGAAGATTGAAGATGAAGACTTAAGCCAAAATGTTTGGCTTGAGAGGGAGCTATTGGTGTAAATTGCAAGCCTACACATTTGGCTCAAAGGATGCATTGAAGTTTATACATACATGAAGAAGCATGGGAACATATGCTAGTGGTTAATTACCACTTTACCTCATTGTAAAAGTCAGATTGACATGGAATCTTTTGTAATCACCTACCAAAGTGAGTCGTGGAAAAAGTAGCTTATTTGATTGAAGGAATATCTCCTAGGATATAGGAGCTTGATCATAGGGAGCCAAAAGTTTGAATTTGAATTCAAATTTTTAGTCATCTCTAATAAAAATGGTCATGAAAAGTCGCGGGTAAGAGAGAGCACTCCCGAGCCTAGCATTACTGTTTTTTGAGTGTGTGTGAGGTCTACACTCAAGCCCACACCTCTCTACACCATTTGCATTGATTTTCATGCAAATGGAATTGTATACAAGTGTTCATTAATACATACATTCATATTGTCCATCTCTGAGTTCTCTGTTAGTCTACTCAAAAGTCTGTCAACTTGTCAAGGGCATATCTTGGTCAATTCTTCACTCAATTCAGTGATTCAAAGCTTTTTGGATTTCACTTGATGTAATCTACATGCTCTCAAAGGTTGAAGACATTCTATTCAGCCATTTTGAATAAATCAGCATCGAGGTGAACTCTGGTCATTTTCTGCTATAGTCCTAAAAAGTCGGGGGTATAACTTAACTTGCTAAATTGATTTCTCTTAGCATAGTTTATCATTTTACATCATTCCACTTGGAATAGGTAGCTTACTAAGCTAAGTAGATACCCCTAAAAGGAAGTTTTCCAATTCCTAGTGTGGTGGTCATACTGAGCAAAATACTCAGGGGGTGTCAAGCCATAAATAGAAGGTTTTCTTGAGTTTTATGACTTCCAAAGTTATCTGTTTTGATTCAATCATTGCACACATCATTTCCAAAGGACATAGGACATTTTATGGTGTCATTGGAAAGCTAAGGAGGTCTATTTATCAACTCTGAAGCAAAAGAGGGCTGGTACAAAGCAGGTTTAGTAGTATCTACTCAGTCTCTTGGAGTATCCATCCATCTATCCCAACAGTGGTATCAGAGCAAACTAAGGTAAAATGGGAGATGGTTTTCCTTCATTTATTGACAAATTGGACAGGAACAACTATCAAGCATGGTCTCTAAGGATGAAGACCTACTTACAAGGAAGGAGTCTCTATGGGTACATCTCAGGAGATGAGGAATTGCCCTCATTCAAAACAAGAGGACTACCAACCAAGGAAGAACATGAAAGGCTCAACACATGGTGTGTTAAGGATGCATTGGCAAGGTCTTATTTACTCAACTCTATATCTGATTTTCTTTTGCCACATATTAGAAATTGTAAAACATCCCAAGAGACTTGGGAAACCTTGTCATCATATTTTTCCTCCGACACAAGCGCTAGGAAAAATCAGTTGTGGATTGAATTCACAACACTAAGGAAGCAACCTAAGCAAGCTGTTTCAGAATTTGTGACCAAGATTAAAGATGTAGCAGGTCAGTAAGCAAGCATAGGAGAAGAGATTGAAGAAGAACTGATTGTAAGGCAAGTGATCAATGGGATCAAGGCTGATGACAAATGGGAAAGCTTCACCACTGCCATGGATCTCTACATGGACATGCACACTCCTGATCTTACAACTCTCATGGGACAATTGTTTACTCATGAAGCAAAGCTCAACAAGAATGGAGATACATACAAAGGTAATAACTCTTCTTCCCTATACACTAATAAGAAGTCTAAAGATAAAGGCAAGAGAAAGAAGGTGGAAGATGAAGGATCAACCTGTCAAGCCAAGTATGCAGGGAGAGGTAGATCTTCAAGAGGAAGGGGCAGAGGAGATAAGCCAGGTAGGGGGAGATCTTATAACTCCTCACCATGCAACATTTGTGGTTTATCAAATCATACTACATATGAGTGTTTCAGGAATTACAAGAATCAGAGAGGAAGAGGATACCAAAGAGGTGGCTACTCACAGTCAAGAGGTAGATTCAACCATCACCAAGGCTACAACAATAATTACAACAAGAACTACAACAATAATTACAATGGCAACTACCAAGGAGGATTTAAATCCAGGAAGGATTACAACAACTACACAGAGGAGCAAGATGACTCTCTTCTGATCATAAACATGACTTCAAAGTCAGGTACAAATGATGACCACCTATTCTACATTGACTCAGGATGTTCAAATCATGTGGCTGGCAATGTAGCATTACTCTCTGATCTTGAGGAACCAAAAGGTAAGCATCAAGTCCAAACAGGTGATGACACAAAGCATTCTGTAGTTAAAGTTGGAAACGCTAAAACTTGTGATGGAAATCAAAATTTGTTGAGCAGGGTAGAGTCTATGTACCAACCATTACCAAAAATTTGATGAGTGTTGGTTAGATTGTGGAGAAAGGTTTGCAGGTCAGATTCAATCAATATGGAGCATATGTGGAGGTTCCAAGACATGGGTTCAAGAGGATTGCTAAAGGAGAAAAATCAAGTAGACTTTTCACTTTTGAGTTGGAAGATACAAAGAACATTGCACTATACAGTTATAAAGATCAAACACTTTCAGAGCTTGAGATTTGGCACAAAAGTTTAGGGCACATAGGAGAAAGAACCTTGAAACAAATGTGCAGGGACCATTGTGTGCTTGGGATACCTAATGTATCCAAGCAACATATGATTTATAAGTGTGGTGCTTGTCAATTTGGGAAGTCTCACAGGTTACCCTTCTCAAAGAAAGGATACATGCATGAAGACTACCTAGAGCTTGTACACACAGATGTATGGGGACCAAGAAAAGACCCCTCAGTCTCAGGATCAAGGTACTATGTGTCTTTCATTGATGATTATAGCAGATGGATTGTATTGTACTTCATGAAGTACAAGGATGAGGTATTTAATTGCTTTAAAAAATATCTTTCATTAGTTGAAAATCAGACAGGAAAGAATTTGAAGAGGCTAAGGTCAGATGGAGGAGGTGAGTACTTCTCCAATGAATTTGAAAACTTCTTGCAGGACAGAGGCATCAAAAGAGAGATAACCACAAGGTATTCTCCTGAACAAAATGGGGTAGCTGAGAGAAGAAATAGATTAATTGTTGAGACAGCTAGATCTATGCTTAATGAGAAAAAGTTACCTAACTATCTATGGGCAGAGAGTGTTTCTGCTGCCACTTACCTCATAAACATGTTACCATCTAAGTCTCTTGATGGCATGACACCTGATGAAGCATTGGCTATGAGGAGACATTCTCACTTATGGCCAAGATGCCAACCATCAGAGTGTTGGTAAGTGTGGCTGCATCAAAAAATTGGAATATGTACCAATTGGATGTCAAGAATGCTTTCTTGAATGGATGGATTTCAGAGGAGGTATATATGTCACAACCTCCTGACTATGAGGACCCCAAGAAGGTAACATATGTTTGCAAATTAAAAAAGGCTTTATATGGATTGAAGCAGGCACCTAGGGCATGGAATTACAGGTTAACTACATACCTCCAAGACCAAGGATTTATCATGAGCGAGGCAGATACTTCTCTGTTCATTAAGAGAAGTAATTCAGAGGTAATATACCTTTGTGTTTATGTTGATGACATCATCATTACAGGTAATGATGTCAATGGAATCAGATATATCAAAAGTCAAATGATGAAGGAGTTCAAGATCAATGATCTTGGTCTATTGAAATATTTTTTGGGACTCGAATTAGTCTACACTAATTCAAGGATATATATCACTCAGAAAAAATATGTACAGGATATGTTGAAGAAGTTTCACTTGCAGGATGCCAAAGTAGCAAGCACTCCAATGGAGGTAAACCTAAAACTAAGTGCCCATGAAGGTGATGAAGTCAAGGACATTACAGGTTATCAAAGTATGGTGGGTAGCTTGAACTATGCTACCTTAACAAGGGTAGATATTGCATATGGAGTTAGTGTGCTAAGTCAACTTATGCACAAGCCAAGGATACCTCACTTAGAGGCTGCCAAGAGAAGCTTGAAGTATCTCAAGGGTACACAGAACCATGGTTTGTATTTCCCTTACACTTCAGATATTGATATCAAAATTTATTCAGATGCAGATTGGGCAGGATGCAAGGATGATAGGAGGAGCACTTCAGGATATATTTCTTTTGCAGGTGACAAACCAATTTCATGGTCTTCAAAGAAGCAACCTACTGTTGCTTCGTCTTCCACAGAGGCAGAGTATAGAGGACTGGCTAATGCCACATAAGAAGCAATTTGGATTAATGCCATTGAAACCCATGATGGGAGGACTTGCATTTTCTAAGTGGGGTATAGACTTTGTAGGACCCATTAACCCCCCTGCAAAAGGTACACATGCTGAATACATTATTGTTGCGATAGATTATCTTACCAAATGGGTAGAGGCAAAAGCCATAAAAAAGAATGATGCACACATGACTGCAAAATTCTTATTTGAAAATGTCTTTACAAGATATGGATTGCCTATTCAGTTAGTGAGCGATCGAGGAACCCACTTTCTAAACCAAGTCATTGAATATTTGTTACAGGATTTTATGGTGATTCACAAGAAATCCGCACCATATCATCCTCAGGCCAATGGTCAAGCAGAAAGTACTAACAAGATCCTTTGTAACGTACTGACAAAACTCGTGAACAACAAACATTCAGATTGGGACAAACAGTTGCACCACACTGTTTGGGCATATCGAGTGGCCTACAAGACCGTACTCAATGCAACTCCCTTTCAGATGGTTTTTGGTCAGAATGTTGTGCTTCCTTTGGACTTCTTGATACCAACCCTTAAGGTTGCACAAGAACATCAGTGGACCGGCCATGAATTATCATCGAGAATAATGGACTTGGAACGATTAGGAGAAATTAGGCTAAAAGCAGCAGCAAGAATATATGCAGCAAAGAAGCGACAAAAAGCATATTTTGATGCGCATGTGAAAGATAAAGGCTTAAAAGAAGGAGATTTAGTCCTATTATACACATTGAAACAACACGCACGAAAATTAGAGAAGCGAGGTTATGGACCTATGATCATTAACAGAGCTCGACAAGTGGAGCAGTACAATTAGCCACCTTAGAACAAGACATAATGCCTAATTATATTAGTGGTTGTAGAGTCAAGTTAAATCAGGAACCTCTTACTGAGGATATGCTTAGACGACTCACGTTGGCAAAGAAGCGTAAGGAGGAAGAAAATAGAATACATGCTGAAGCTAAGGCAGAAGCTATAGAACGCATTAAGCGCATGAAGTTAAGAAGACAGGGACTAGGGAGAGAACATTATAACCATCTGGAAATAACACCCAGATACCCCATGGCCATGTGTCAAGCAAAGTCAAGTACTCATCCTAGCATAGTGGATCGGAGACCATTCATTACAGTTAGGCTAGAGCACGGAAACCCTTGCCAAGAGCTCAGGGCTTTAATTGACTCAGGTGTTGTGACTAATGCGATTAGATGGTCCCACTATAAAGACTCAAGAATAGAAATGCGGCCAATTGAGGCATACCTCATAGGGCTAGGAGGCATGAAAACCCCTTGCATGGGTGAGGTGGACCTTCCTGTCCTCATACACTGTTGGTGCATGACAATCATCAATTGAAGAATTATGGAGGAATGAAGACAAGGAGTCAAGAAGAAAACAAAGTCAGGTGATTGAAGGAAGGACATGTTCAGAAAATCCAAAGATATGTACACATATGTACATTAGCTGACTTATATCTTTGTTTAGTCATACACTTGTATATATTCATCTATAAATATGTTGGAAAATGTCGGGCAAAGAGAGTAGAAGAAGATTAGAGAATAGGGAGAGAGAAATTAGTGTCATTAGACACATTGTAAGTGAGTGAATCATCCATCCTCACTAGTATGTAATTTTCTGAAGAAATCGAGAAACTTGCGCCCGATGTTTAGCAGTCTGCTCCTTCTGTGTTTAATCTTTTGAGAAATCCTTCTGCACATGTCTAAGTCCATAGCTAATCTATCTATGGCTAAAATTTGAGAGGTTAATTGTAATCAGGTTGAGAGAATTTTGATTAGGAACATTCATATGTAAGAATGTTCTAAGAGTCGAAAAATCTGGCGCACATTTCATCTTCAAAGAAATGGTCAGTGCTCAGTCCACAGTGTAAAGTTTTACACAAGTGAGGGCTCAAAATCTAAGTTGGAAGGTAAGCCATCTATGGCTAGAAGATCTTGATCAAACGGGTTCAGAGTTGGGAGAACCAGTGCTAAGAAATTGCAGGTGTCAAAGTCGCCATTGCAAGGAAGCAGTTTCAGACATAGGTAAAGTGTTTCACATATTTCTCACAGTATACTCAATCATTTTGAGAGATTTAACTTGGTAAAGTTGCGCAACCTCAAGGCGAAGTGTTGTACAAAGTTTTATCAAAAACTTTACAGGATTGATTAGTCAATGAGTGATTAATCTGCAGCAGACTTTTCTGAAGAAACTGAATTTTTCAGAATAATCAATTTTCTGATAAATTGGTGAATGATCTCTAAGTTTGGTGGAGTCTAAAGTTAATCTTGATATAGAGGTGATCTAAATTCAAGGTTAACTTGTTCTTTTGGAGATTAACACTCTCCATCAGTGGTATCAGAGCAGGTTGTGTCAAAATTGAAGTGAAGAAGACTCCGACTATTGCAGAAATACAAAACTTTACATTTCGAAGGTGCAAAGGTCAAAGTGTGAAGAAAGATTAAAGGAAGACATACAAAGAGCATCAAAAGGATCAGAAGGAGCAACATTCGAAGTAAAGGTACATTCATTATCTGTAAAGGTTAAAGATTTGAAGCTACAGGTGAAGTAAAGATGGGAGATAGTCTCCAAATTGAGAAGCTGGATAGAGAGAACTATCCTGCATGGTCTATGAGGATGGAAGCTCATCTTATGAGCAAAGATTTGATAGGATACATCACAGGAGATGAAGAAAAGCCAGAATTCAGAGATCCTAGTGTTCCAACTAGGGAGGAGCTTGCAGATTTGAAGAATTGGATGAAGAAGGATGCTCAAGCAAGAAGCATCATCTACATGGCAGTCAATGACTATTTGCTTCCTCACATTAGAGGACTTGAAAGTGCATGTGACATTTGGAATGCTTTGGAAGAGCATTTCCAAAATACAACCAAATCAAGGAAGGCTTCACTATGGGCAGAGTTTACTACCTTCAAGAAGAAGGCCTCACAATAAATTTCTGATTATGTGACAAAGATGAAGGACATTGCAGATTCTTTAGGTGCAGTGGATGAAGATATTGAAGAAGACAAATTGGTAAGACAAATACTCACAGGGCTAAGAGGAGATGAGAAATGGAAGCCTTTCATTTTATCTACAGAACTTTCATTAGATCACTTTACTCCTGACTTGAATCAATTGTTAGGTCATATGCTAACTTTTGAGAATGATGTCAAAGGAGATGTTGATAAGAGTGCAGGTCATGCAATGTATTCTAAAGACAAGAAGAAAGCCAACAAAGGGAAGCAACAATCAGGTGAAGAAGAAGGTACTTCAAACCAAGCAAACTTCATAAGAGGAAGAGGAAATGGCAGAAGTAGAGGAAGAGGCAGAAACAACAAAGAGAATGCAAGAGCTTGTTGGATATGTGGTAAGACCAATCATCTATCTCATGATTGTTGGCATAATAATCAAAACAATGGTAATTATCAGAACTTTAATCAAAGAGCAAGAGGTGGTAGATTTCAGAGAGGAAACTTCAGAGGTAGAGGTGGTAGGAATTCTTTTGGAAGAGGTGGAGGAAGAAGCTTCCAAAATCAATCCTATAATAACACCTACTACAACTATGCATCAGATCAAAAGGAGGACTCGACTCTCATTATGAATACATGTGAAACTTCACATGAGGACATGAGAGTGTTTTATATTGATTCAGGATGTAGTAATCATTTGAGTGGAAATATTGCTTTGATGACTGATCTAGATCATAATGCAATTAATCATACAGTTCAGACAGGTGATAATACAAAGCATAAGGTAAAGTCAATTGGTTCAGTCAAAGCTAAGGATGGGAGCACTCTTCTGAGTAAGGTACTTTATGTTCCCACAATTCCAAAGAATTTGATCAGTGTAGGTCAAATTGTGGAAAAAGGTTATGAGGTAAGGTTTACCAATGATGGAGTTTATGTGGAAGACCCTAGTCAAGGGTATAAACAAGTTATTGCAGGAAAGAAAGAAGGAAGGCTCTTCACATTGAAGGTACAAGGAAATGTTGGACATGCTATGTTCACATATGGAGAGCAGAAGGTGTCAGAATTGGATCTTTGGCACAAAAGACTTGGACACTTTAATGAAAGAGGTATCAAAGAAATGATTAACAATGATTCAGTGCTTGGAATGCCTAACATTGCAGGTCAACACATGACATACAGATGTGAGGCATGTCAATTAGGTAAGGCTCATAAGCAATCCTATTCCAAGCATGGGTTTATGTATTCAGAAAGACTTGAATTGGTGCATACAGATGTGTGGGGTCCTTCAAAGGACTTTAGTATAAATGGTTCAAGATATTATGTCATATATGTTGATGATGCTACCAGGTGGATCACAATTTATGTGATTAAAGAAAAGTCAGAAGTGTTTAATACATTTAAACACTATCATGCATATGCAGAAAGAATTACAGGTCAAAAATTGAAGAGACTAAGGTCAGATGGAGGGGGAGAGTATTTTTCAAATGAGTTCAATGATTATTTGTGGAATGCAGGTATAAAGAGAGAAGTTACTTGCAGGTATTCTCCTCAACAAAATGGGGTAGCAGAAAGAAGAAATAGGACTCTTGTTGAATTTGCAAGGTCCATGATGAAAGAGAAGAATTGCCCAAATTATTTGTGGGCTGAGGCTGTTAATACAGCTACATATTTGGTTAATAGATTGCCTTGTAAAGCTTTGCAGGGTATGACACCATATGAAGCTTGGTGGGGTAAGAAACCTACCTTGGATCATTGCAGAATATTTGGATGCTTGGCATATGCATATGTGCCATCTCAATTGAGGCATAAGTTGGAGCCTAAGGCAGAAAAGTATGTATTCATTGGTTATGATGATAAGCAAATGGGATACAGGTTGTGGAGTCCATCCACAAAGCAATTTATTGTATCCAAGGATGTTACATTTGATGAGCAAGGTACTTGGTATGCAGGTAAATATAATGTACATGCAGATGATGAAGAAGTAGTGGATCAAAGAAAAGGTAAAGCAAAGATTCAATTACTTGATGAAAGTGAGAGTAATGAAGTGCAGATTGAAGTTGAAGAGAGGCCAAGGTTTGATCCAGAATGTGATGAACCAGAGACCTCAAGAAGTGCAGAAGTTAGGAGATCATCTAGGCACAAATGGCAACCTACAAGGTATAGCTATGACACTTCATTCTTAACTACTAAAGATTATGCTTATTTGGTAAAAGCAGATGAAGACCCTTCTACATATGAAGAGGCCAAAGGGAAGAAGAATTGGGAAGATGCTATGCAAGAGGAGTATGATGCATTGATAGAGAATCAAACATGGGATTTGGTTCCTAAACCTAATAGTCAGAAGATCATTGGTTGTAAGTGGGTTTACAAGACTAAAAGATTTGCAGATGGAAGTGTGTCTAGGTACAAAGCTAGACTTGTTGTGAAAGGGTATGCACAGACATATGGAGTGGACTATGATGAGACCTATAGTCCTGTGGCAAAGATGACAACCATCAGGACACTCATAGCAATTGCTGCTTGCAAAGGTTGGAAGCTATCTCAATTAGATGTAAAAAATGCTTTCTTGAATGGTTACATTTCAGATGAAGTCTACATGGAGCAACCAGATGGGTTCAAAGATCAAGTGAGTCCAAACTATGTGTGTAAGCTCAAGAGAGCTTTGTATGGGTTAAAGCAAGCCCCAAGGGCTTGGAATTATAGGCTTGTAAAATTCTTGAATGATCTTGGATTTCAAGCATCAAAGGCAGATAGTAGCTTGCTAGTCAAAGCAAGTGAAGATGGGTTCATTTATGTTTGTATTTATGTTGATGACATAATACTTACAGGAACAGATGATAAGGGAATACAAATGATCAAGAAGCAGATGGAGAAAGAGTTCAAAATCAGTGATTTGGGGAACCTATCATTCTTCTTGGGAATGGAGATTTCTTATACTCAACATGGAGTATATGTGACCCAAGAAAGGTATCTTAAAAATTTGCTAACCAAATTTAAAATGGAAGATTGCAGGGTTGCACCTACACCTTTGGAAGTGAACCATAAATTGTCTAGGTTTGGAGGAGAAGAGTTCAGAGATATGAAACTCTATCAAATTTTGGTTGGTAGCTTGATTTATGCTACATTGACAAGGCCTGATTTGTCATATGCAGTTGGTGTGCTTTCACAATTCATGCATTGTCCTAGAAAGGAACATTGGATTGCAGGACAAAGAGTACTTAGGTACATCAAGGGTACACTCAGAGAAGGGTTGTACTATGGGTTTACTTCAGATACAAGAATCAAGACATATAGTGATGCAGATTGGGCAGGTAATGTGGATGATAGAAGATCAACACATGGATACTTGTGCTATGTAGGAGACAAATTGATTTCTTGGTGTTCCAAGAAGCAACACACAGTTGCTTTGTCATCTACAGAAGCAGAATATAAAGGTATGGTGGAAGCTGCAAAGGAGGTAATATGGCTAAAGACACTTTTGAAAGTTTTTGATGTGATTCAGAGTATTCCTATTATTTGTGGAGACAATATGAGTTCATTATACTTGGCAGCTAATCCTGTATTTCATGCTAGAACTAAGCATATTGAAATACAGTATCATTTCCTGAGAGAGAAGGTCATTGAGAAAGAGATTGAAGTCATACACACTCCCACAAAAGATCAAGTTGCAGATATGATGACAAAAAGTCTAGATGGACCAAAACTACAAAGATTCAAGGATATGGCTGGAGTAAAGAAGATAGAGAAGAACCTCAATTAATGATTGAGGGGGAGCTGTTGGTGCATGACAATCATCAATTGAAGAATTATGGAGGAATGAAGACAAGGAGTCAAGAAGAAAACAAAGTCAGGTGATTGAAGGAAGGACATGTTCAGAAAATCCAAAGATATGTACACATATGTACATTAGCTGACTTATATCTTTGTTTAGTCATACACTTGTATATATTCATCTATAAATATGTTGGAAAATGTCGGGCAAAGAGAGTAGAAGAAGATTAGAGAATAGGGAGAGAGAAATTAGTGTCATTAGACACATTGTAAGTGAGTGAATCATCCATCCTCACTAGTATGTAATTTTCTGAAGAAATCGAGAAACTTGCGCCCGATGTTTAGCAGTCTGCTCCTTCTGTGTTTAATCTTTTGAGAAATCCTTCTGCACGTGTCTAAGTCCATAGCTAATCTATCTATGGCTAAAATTTGAGAGGTTAATTGTAATCAGGTTGAGAGAATTTTGATTAGGAACATTCATATGTAAGAATGTTCTAAGAGTCGAAAAATCTGGCGCACATTTCATCTTCAAAGAAATGGTCAGTGCTGAGTCCACAGTGTAAAGTTTTACACAAGTGAGGGCTCAAAATCTAAGTTGGAAGGTAAGCCATCTATGGCTAGAAGATCTTGATCAAACGGGTTCAGAGTTGGGAGAACCAGTGCTAAGAAATTGCAGGTGTCAAAGTCGCCATTGCAAGGAAGCAGTTTCAGACATAGGTAAAGTGTTTCACATATTTCTCACAGTATACTCAATCATTTTGAGAGATTTAACTTGGTAAAGTTGCGCAACCTCAAGGCGAAGTGTTGTACAAAGTTTTATCAAAAACTTTACAGGATTGATTAGTCAATGAGTGATTAATCTGCAGCAGACTTTTCTGAAGAAACTGAATTTTTCAGAATAATCAATTTTCTGATAAATTGGTAAATGATCTCTAAGTTTGGTGGAGTCTAAAGTTAATCTTGATATAGAGGTGATCTAAATTCAAGGTTAACTTGTTCTTTTGGAGATTAACACTCTCCATCATACACGATGTGACTATGACAGCGATGCTACTAGTGTGTTGTTGCTCTAGCACAATGGTGAGAACCACGTTAAGAAGCTTCACCTCCTTAATTGTCAATCCGCGGAAGAGATAGGAGTGATATGAAGATCGTGAATGTGAGATGATGTGAGAGTGAAGGTGAGAAGCACCAAGATGCACACACACATACACACACACAATGAAGAGACAAGCAAGACACAATGGAAGGTGGGAAATTAGCTCTATTACTCAAGAACACTATTACAAGCTCAAAAGAACTCTAAGCTCACACTAGCCAACACTAACCAACCTCAAAAATGAGCTCTCTAGCTCTTTTTATAGTTTCTAGACTAGTTTTGACCGATTTCACATCTAGTGACCGGCATAGTTAAAAATTAGGTCCTAGATGCTATTTGGAAGGGTAAACGGTATCTAAAAATAACGAAAATTGGTACGCGCATTCTACCTAAGCTCCTCAAGCTCGAGGACTCCTCGGCTTGCACAAAATGGAGCTATGGATTACAAAATGGGGTTTTCTATGTTACATATGTTACAATGGTGATAAAAATCACTGTTGGAGGTTTTTGGAAAGTATTTGAAAACATAATTCTTTGAAAAACGATTCGACTGGCTCCCTGCTTTGTCGTTACATGCTTCCGTGTCGTCTGTGCCTCTGGCTGCTTCCAACACCCCCCCTCCCTCTCGCTTCTGTCGTCCCTGACAGAACCTTGCTGTGAGGTCTGCCGGATATAGTTCTGTAGGAGGTCTTGAGCGAGGGTGTGCTCGGAGATACGAATGCCTCGGGCCAGATCTGCCTCGAGTTTCTCCCAGTCGATTGGTTGCGGTTCTTCCGGTGGCGGGAGTTGATAGTGTGTGGAATAGACCATTCGTTCACAGGCAAATAAGTGTAATAAATGTGTAGGCCTGCTTATGAATACCTCTGAATGGTATTCCCAGAAGCCGGTTGTGAACATCTCTTTGAATGTCTACTTGTAGCACGCCGGTAGGTACTTTATTCTGCAGTGCCAGGCATAACACACCCGTAGCGATGGCGTTGTACTCATATCATATACCAGATCGAAATTGCCATGCTCAAAGCCCGGGGTGTTGACATGTGGTGCCTTGACGCGTCGGAAGACTTTAAAAATCATTTGCATCATGTCAAAGATTTTGACAGTCATATGCGCCGCTATATCATCCATATGCTTTAGTCTAGGGAGCCAGTGGCGAATTGTAGCCATCATGTAGCCAACAGTTGGTAACTCGATGGGTGGCTTAAAATAGGGGTAATTCAACCAGTCTTGGCACTGCTTATTGTTTTGTACCTTAATAGCAAAGGCAGTCCAGGAGCGGCGTCGTGGCACTGGTCCCCAACACGGATTGTACTTCAAATGCAAAGGTGCCTTTACCCATGTACTCATCATCTCTGGATACTGCTGTAGTAAATCTTTTCGCCACTCTGGTTGATAGATCCTTCCTTGCTGTGCATCTAGTGGCAAATCAGCCGCCTCGAATTGAGTTGCATGCCATGGTTTCTTACCTGTCTCTTTCTCAATGGCTAATTGGTATTCGGCCATTAACATGAAATACGGTTTATACTGTAGCTCATGCCCAGATATGTATCGTCGCGGGGCCAAATGAGCAAAGAATGGAGACTGTAAAATTCTTTCTTCTATCATCGCCATGGCATGTAATTGTGCCTCTACTCTAGCTGAGTGCGTTGTTCCAAGTTCCTCAATAGTCTTCATCCACGCGGGGCTCGGAAGTTTGTACGTCATCTGACCTTCGGCCGTGATGCGTCCGCCTGGGATGGGTTGTGGCTCGTACGCTTCTTCAAACGTTTCCTCCACTGGGATGGTGACAGTTTCTTCCTCAGCTGGTAGCTCAGGTGGGGAATCTGGCCTTGGCGGTGCTTCATATACTGCAATCCTTGATTCAAGGTGTGATACCTGGGCCCGTAATGAGTTCAGTTCCTCTAGGAGGTCAGGAGAGGGGTCCACAGGTGCTGGTATGTCTTGGTGTGCCGGTTCTCGTAACTGGAGTAATTTGTGATCTTCTTTGAGTTTCTGTAACTCCTCGTTCATGCGGTCATATTCATCTAGCAATCTTACATGATCTTCTAGCAGCATCCTCATCGAGTCTGAAGGAATGGCTTTGAACCTATTAGGACTGCGTGGTTGGTCTGGGTGGTCGAGCGCTGCTTCTAAGTTTTCTCGGTTCTGATCCTGTAAGCGCTGGTTTTCTTCCTTGGCGGCTGCTAGGTGTCTTCGTAGTAAGCCCATATTTCGTGTTAGCGTTGCATTGCGGACTGTCTGGGCTCTTAATAAGTTATCCAGATCAGCAGTTGCTTCCTTGGTCTTTTCTTCGCTTTCTAGTTCCAATTTGTGATAGGCCTCGCGTAATTCCTGGTAGCGGGTGTTCAGAGAGGCATTCTCAATAGACAATAAATTAAGCTGCGACTGTAAGTCATTGGTTGTCCTCTGCAGCTGCTGATAATTATCACCAAGAGATGTGAACTCATCTCTTACTTGCGTCATACACATGAACATCTGTCGAAATGCATTATCTACAGTGGGTGATAGTATTAATGGGGTGCTAAATGAAGATGCAGTTGGTGTAGATGCAACGGGAATGGGGAATGGGGGTGGGAAGGTGGATGATGTAGTGATTGTTGAAAATTGTGATGTGCCTAAAAATGTTTGTGCCGTGAGTCAAGTGAGTGATGGTGCAGTGGGTGGTGAGATGTCCATGTCAGTGGACGTATCTAGTGCGGTGACCGTGAATATGGGTGTGATCGTGGGTGCTCGTGCTGGTGTAAATACGGGATTTACAAAGGTTGAGGGGTAATTTACAGGGGGGCTGGCTGGAGCAGCTTGGTAGAAAGGGGAAAGAGGGGTTACAGTGGGTCGGGGAGGTGAGACGGGGGAGAAGGTTACTGGCGGAGGGAATGGGAAAAGGGGTCTTGGAGTTGTGGGGAAAGATGGAAAAGATTGATGAAGGAATGGGTTGGATAGAAAGGTGGGTGTGGGAGGGGGTAGACTAGGGCTAATGGGTGCAGGAATTGTGGGGTGAGTGGTTGTAAAGACAATTTCTGCAACACCACCGGCGAATGAAGATGTTGGTCTAGGGGAAGGAGAGTGAAGAGGGGAGGCTGGATGGACGGGCGGTGAGAGAGGAGCGGTTGGGGTGGTCGGTACTTTAGTGACTCCTGAGGTTTGTACAGCTGTAGCGCGGGGTGGGGAATCTACAAAGATGGTTTCTACAGCCAACAAACTTTCGGGGATGAGGCGTGCCTCCCTGGCTTGTTCTGAAGATTGTGCTCCGGTTGGTACACGAATGTATTCGCCGGGCTTTGAAAGTAGTCGTACTCTGCGGGGGTCAAACTGTGGTAGTGGCTTTCTTTGCAAGTACCTGAGTGCTTCGTTGGAGCCTACTGATTTGACTAACTCTCTGAATCCTTTGATGTATGCGTCTTCGAATCCGCCTGTGACAAGTTCTTGTTCTATTATTGTTTGACTCTCTTCCTTTGTCAGCTTTTTGCGTGCCCAAACTTTTTCCATAGTTCTATACAGCTTCTTGATAGCTAGTGTGTAAGCTGCTGCCTCGTAAGTTTCATCTTCATGGGTACTTGTATCGCCATGTGTGTCTGTTTGTTGGCCTTGGCCATCTGTCTGTTCATGCTCTTGGGATTCATGTGTTCCCTGGCTAGCTTCGTCGTCTCCTTCTTCGTCATCAGTTGCTGTTCTTTCGTCATCAGAGCTGGACACGATCTGTCCTTGTGGCTGATCCCTGGGTGTGGTAGGGTAGCTAGGCCTTTCAAATTCTTGGGAAAACAATTATCCTTTTGAAAACTGGAACTCATTGGAGAATGCATCGGGCATCTCAAAATCAAAAGTTTGGTCCAGTGGCTCTGCTTGTCCTGCTTCTAAATGGGGTATTGGAAAAGAGAAAGCTTCCGCACCAATAGTGGTGGGAAGTTCAGCTGCTGTGGTGATAGTTTCTGTGGTTGTGGCTGCTTGGGGTGCAACAGTACTGGTGGTGCCCTCCGGCATAACTGGTCTTGATAACCGTATACGAATTGGTGGTACCGTGGGAGTGGCTGCTGTTGGTGACTGCTCAGGAGATGGTTGTGGCGGGGGTGATTCTGGGACTTGTAGGCACGTGATAGTACCTCTCATCCGCTTTCCGGCTCTGCCTTTGCTAGACTTTCTAGCCTTCCTAGTGGTCCCTTTGAATGCTTTCAGTTCCTCACTGGTCATGGCACGCTCAATTGGTAAGTCATACGCCAAGCACATATATATGATCCTGGTGAGTGCACAACATCCATTGATGACCTTCTTTCGTTCCCATCTATTGTGCCAAATAGAGCTGATCAATTATCCAGCTAGCTAGATCAACCGTTTGGGGTCCAGTACATGCTAAGTATAATCCAAACCAGATTCTCTTGTGAGGCATGGTAAAACGATCCTGAGCTGGGAAAGCAAAGTGCTGCATGCATATCCGTAATGGCTTAGAGGGCTCAGGTGTTATAGCAGAAATATCCTCCCATTTAGTTACGTCACCACGTTTCATCTGCTCTGGGACTAGCCGTTCTCTCTCCGTCGGAGTGTGTGTTCCATGTATTTTCAGAGCTGCGCGAATTAAATCTTTAGACAAATAAAACCTTCTGAATGGAGGATCATTTACCAAGGATGGTAACATGAATGTGCCAGGTAGATCCTTGTTTTCTGAAGCTGTTAAGGTGGTTACCAAGTAAAAACATCTGTAAAAATCGGGTTTAGGCAGAGGGTCGCTAAAATACTCTATAAATCCCGCTCGTGCCCAAACGTGCGTTAGATCTTGTGTATTCTGCAGTCCTTCAAATTCTCTTGAAAAGAACTGGTACTTGATCCATGTGCGTAAATCAAATGCCAAATTGGCCTCAAATATGAAATCAGCATCTGCTAATGGTCCTGCTAGGCCTTGAAACCAGTGAGAATTACGATGAATCTTCTCAGTATATCCTCTAGGAGGATCATCGATTGGCATGGGTCCTGGAAAACCTTGAAACTCTGGTGGTTGCATTGTAGGATAAGATTCCGCGAGTAATTCTCCAATAGTGGCCATCGGTGCATTGGGGCCAGCTTCTGATGGTCCTGCTTCGGTTTGCATGATGACTGATGAGCTAATGGAAAAGATCTCCTACAAAAGATTAACACATTAGTATGGAAATTAATTATGATCCCATTAAGGTGAGACCGCAATCCCTTTCCATGACCGATGTGTAACCCGTGTAGCCAAGTGTCATGAAGTGATTGATGCAATGATTATTTGCAAAACTAATGCAGGTCTCTAGACACCTACATGGTTCAGATTATGCATACATTTCTTGATGAGCTTTTATTATGCATGATGTGGGGTTTTGGTGTATGAATTTATACAAGGTTTGGTTGAAGGTGAATTATTACAAGGGTGGAGTTTAAACGGGGTGGGAGAATTGTTAGATAAGGGGGTACAAGAAGACGTCTGGATACGTTTCGGTATCCATTTCCTAAGAGTCTTTGAGTGGGTGGTGTGTTTCTGCTGAGGGACGAAAAGTGGTATCGGGTTTGGTGGTATTGAAGGATGGAAAGATTTTTGAGGGGTATATATTACATGGCTTGAGGGTGGGGCTATAATACATTGTTTGGGTACCCAAATCTGCATGGGTGTGGGTCTATGGATAAGGTATTTCTTGGCGATCCAAATCTGTCGAGTAATTGTAGAAGAAGATCGAGGGGACTTTGGATGCTGACTCTGCTTTTGTTGAAACTTTGTCCTGTTCTCGTCTCCAGTGTTGCCAATAGCCTATGGTTGCTGTCCTTTTGGCACCCATATTTGTTTCGTGCCACTTGTTCTGTGATGTTGATACTGCTGCTTTCTTTGCCTTGTCTGGTGGTGTCGTCGGTCTGGGTTCCTCTGTTGTGGTTGACTCCTTCCTGGTTGGGTTTGAGAGGTCCTTTGGACACTCTGCTTTGGAAAAGAAGGGAGATCCAACACTTGCGTGACCTGCCCATTAGGAAGTGATTCGTTATTTATCTTTAATCTAGGCCAGTCTGCAGCAAGTTTGGAAGGATGAGCACCGCAGGGTGTTGTGCTCATTTGGCCGCTGATGCAACCCACCTGACCGCTGATTGTGTTCATCTGCCCTAGCGGTTGGGTAGCTGCCCCTTCTAGTTTGCAGGAAGCCCTAGGGAAGATCTCCTGTCGTCCTTCTGATTGACAATTGTTCTAGCCAAGCCCGAGTGGGTTGGAGTAGACGTAACGTGACTGGTCTGACCCAAGATCTTCCGGTCTTCCGTCGCATGCGTTTCATAGGGTCGAGGGTTACAAACCTCAATCGGAATGCCGTTAGGGAAGTCAAGCGGTATCACTCGCTTCTGTTCTAAGGTTCCAATCTGTAAGGAGCCTTGTCTAAGATTTAGGTCCACTGAGTGATCGTATAGCCAATCTTGGCCAAGGATTAGGGGTTCTATCAGGTCGTCATCATGGCACACTAGTAGCTTCACTGTCATGGTCACATCCTTAATGAGGATAGGAAGGTCCACCTCACCCATGCAAGGGGTTTCCATGCCTCCTAGGCCTATGAGGTATGCCTCAATTGGCCGCATTTCTATTCCTGAATCCTTATAGTGGGACCATCTAATCGCACTAGTCGCAGCACCTGAGTCAATTAAAGCCCTGAGCTCTTGGCAAGGGTTGCCGTGCTCTAGCCTAACTGTAATGAATGGTCTCCTGTCCACTATACTAGGATGAGTGTTTGACTTTACTTGACACATGGCCATGGGATATCTGGTGTAGTTTCCAGATGGTTATAATGTTCTCTCCCTAGTCCTTGTCTTCTTAACTTCATGCGTTTAATGCGTTCTATTGCTTCTGCCTGAGCTTCCGCTCGTATTCTATTTTCTTCCTCCTTACGCTTATTTGCCAACGTGAGTCGTCTAAGCATATCCTCAGTAAGAGGTTCCTGATATAGCTTGACTCTACAGCCACTAATATAATTAGGCATTATATCTCCTTCTAAAGTGGCTAATTGTACTGCTCCACTTGTTGAGAGTCTGTTAATGATCATAGGTCCATAACCTCGCTTTTCTAACTTACGTGCGTGTTGCTTTAGCGTATATACTAGAACTAAATCTCCTTCTTTTAGGCCTTTATCTTTCACATGTGCATCAAAATATGCTTTCTGTCGCTTCTTCGCTGCATATATTCCTGCTGCTGCCTTTAGCCTAGTTTCTCCTAATCGTTCCAAGTCCATTATTCTTGCTGATAATTCATGGCCGGTCCACTGATGTTCTTGTGCAACCTTAAGGGTCGGTATCAAGAAGTCCAAAGGAAGCACTGCATTCCTACCAAAAACCATCTGAAAGGGAGTTGCATTGAGTACGGTCTTGTAGGCCACTCGATATGCCCAAACAGCGTGGTGTAACTGTTTGTCCCAATCTGAACGTTTGTTGTTCACGAGTTTCGTTAGTACGTTACAAAGGATCTTATTAGTGCTTTCAGCCTGACCATTGGCCTGAGGATGATATGGTGCGGATTTCTTGTGAATCACCATAAAATCCTGTAACAAATATTCAATGACTTGGTTTAGAAAGTGAGTGCCTCGATCGCTCACTAACTCTATAGGCAGTCCATATCTTGTAAAGACATTTTCAAATAAGAATTTTGCAGTTGTGTGTGCATCATTCTTTTTCGTGGCTTTTGCCTCTACCCATTTCGTAAGATAATCTGTGGCAACAATAATGTATTCCGCATGTGTACCTTTTGCAGGGGGGTTAATGGGTCCTACAAAGTCTATACCCCACTTAGAAAATGCACGTCCGCCCATCATGGGTTTCAATGGCATTTCATCTCTGCGAGTAGGAAACTGAGTTCTTTGGCACACATCACATCTCTTGACATAGGTATGAGCATCCATGTGAAGAGTGGGCCACCATAATCCTGCAAAGAGGATGGCTTTGATTATCCTATCGGTCCAAAATGACCTCCTGCAACACCTTGGTGTGCAGTCTCTAGTATGCTCAGATAATCGCTCTCATGAACACATTGTCTTAGATATCCATCTCGTCCTCTTTTGTATAGATTATCGCCAATAAGTGAATAGTCATGAGCTTCCTGCTCTAGACTGCGTTGTCGTGCTAAAGTCATTCCTTGAGGGAATGTCTTCGTCCTCAAGTATGTCACTAATTGTTCACTCCAGTCTGGTGTGAGAGACACATGATATAGTGTAGCATGCTCTACTGGTGGTCTTTCACAACAAGCATGGCATTCTTTACACAACTTGTAGACATCTGCTTCCATCGTAGGCCAATATACTCCTAATCTATGCAGAGTCTGTAATGTTCGATGTTTCGAATGATGTTGCTTTAGTGCACCTATGTGTGCTAATTGCAACCAATTCGCATGTTCTGATTCATCTACACAACAAGCAAGAATCTTTTGATTATCCTGTTTATATATGCTTCATGCCATTATTTGGTATCTCTGAGACTTGGTAATCTCTCCCTCTTTGATCTTTATCCTAGGATTCTTGGGTCCATATGTGAGAATAGGGACTATAGGCTTAGCCCATTCTGGTGCTATCTCAAGATTAAACAAGTATGCATCTGGTAGATCATCCGCTACTCCTTGAGGAGCTTCTCCTGAGGTTAATCTTGAAAGGTGGTCAGCTCTAAGATGTGTCTTCCCTTTCCTGACTACTACTTCAAAATCATACTCCATGAGTAATAGAAACCAACGTATCAATCGTCCGGTGTTACATGGTTTGTTGACTAAATACAATAGGGCTTGATGATCTGTAAAGAACTTGAACTTATTGGCCAACAAGTAGTGCCTAAACTTCTTTACTGCGTAGATCATCCCTAATCCTTCTCGTTCCGTAGTGGTGTAATTTCTTTCTGCTGCGTTCAATTGTCTGCTCGCGTAAGCTATGGGGAGATCTATGTTACCTTCATTCGTGGGTTGTGCTAACACACATCCTATGGCATAATTGGATGCATCCACATGTACATGGAATGGCTTACTCCAATCTGGGTTAGTCAATATAGGTGCTGAGCACAAACGTCGTTAGAGTTCATTGAATGAATTTTCACATTCATCTGTCCATTCAAAGTTGGTTAAAAGAGAGTACAAAGGCTTGGCTATGATTGCATACATGTGTATGAATCTCCTATAATAACCGCAATGGCCCATAAATGCTTGTACCTCTTTCACATTAGTTGGTCTAGGTAATTCTGCAATTACCTTCACCTTTTCTTCATCCGTAGAGATTCCATTTTTTGACACAATGTGTCCTAGAATTTTGCCTTGTCTGACCATGAAAACGCATTTTTCTGGGTTCAAACAAACCTGATATTCTCGACATTTGTCAAATATTTGTCTTAACTCTGGGATATGCGTCTGTCTTACATTTGAATGAGCACATAAGTCATCGACATAAACTTCCAAACTCTTGCGTAAGAATTCCTTAAAAACATGACACATGAGTCGCTGGAAAGTGGCGGGTGCATTTGTTAAGCCAAATGGCATCACACGAAATGCAAATATGCCCCATTCAGTGGCAAATGCCGTCTTGTGTTGATCTTCTGGAGCAATGGCTACTTGATTATAGCCTGAGAATCCATCAAGAAAGCTGTAAACTTCCTTGCCCGCAACTCTTTCCAATAGATGTTCCGTGATAGGAAGAGGATAACTATCTCTAATCGTTGCGGCATTAACTTTTTTAAGGTTAATACACACACGCAATTTTCCATTCTTCTTGGGCACAACCACAATGGGGGATACCCATTCGGTATGCTCAATTTCGTAAATGAATCCTGCTTCTATCAAGCGATCTATCTCCTCTTTAATCTTCGCAGCGTAGTTATCATTATACGTGTACGGTTTCTGTTTTGTCGGTTTTGCATCTGGAGTCATAGGGATTCTATGAGAACATATATCTGGATCTACTCCTTTCAAATCTTTGTAACTCCACGCAAAAACATCTCTATATTCGTGCAATAGGGCAACTAGCTCTTCTTCTTCTTCAGTTGTCAAATCATGCCCTATGTATGTACATTTTTCTTCTTCTCCTTCTATGGCTACTATTATTTTCTTGGTTTTCTCTCGGTTATCATATACTTGACCGTCATTCGCCTTTCTATTAGGCATTCGTACCATGATTCTTCTATCTTCGATTTCATATTTCTTGAAGTTCTCGGGTACTTCAAATAAAGATTCTTCTTTTTCTGACATGGTTTCTTTCTTCTTTCTTTTCTTGCCTTCACTCTTGGTAGTCACTTCCGTGGCTAACCTCACCTCATTCGTAATTTCCTCGTGTCTTTGAGTGTGAGTCTCTACTTCGAAAAAATATTCTTCCTCTGATGCAAAGGGTGGGTCCATGATAATTGATTCTAAATCAAAATCGCTTGCATCCTCAAATGCATCAGTGTTAGGTTCACACTCTTCTAAAATCGCATCGCACATGATTGGCTCTATCGTGAAAACTGAAATGTCATAGCCATCCTTGTCACAGTGGGGTGTCCATTGTTTTTCATTGATGGCTACATCCATGGTTGCTAGGATTTCTGCCCAACCATGGGGTTCAAACTCTTCGTCAGGGAATACTACAGGTGCGTAAGCTGGATCTTGAAGGGTTCGTGGATGTTGTTATGCACCTAAGGTCTTGGCTTCTAACCTTTCTTCCTCTTGTTTGGCTACTTTACACATCCATAAATGAGTATCCTCATGCAACCAAGAAGGATCTGATTCTAATGAGTGCACGGATTCTGTTTCTACTGGTGTCTTATGGATGGTATTCCATTGTATTTGGGGTACATCTCTGTGTGAATAGTCTTTAAGATTGACTTTGGTAGTCACTCCTAAATGTTGCAAGTACAAAGAATTAGTTCCCCAATCTTGTACAATTTGCAACTGACGCATGAAGGGTCGTCCCAATATCATCTCATAAGCATGGTTTTTTGCAAAGTCACAAATGGCGAAAGTATGCTCAAATTCTACACCACAAGTGGTGAGAGATATGCCTTCTAGTAAGCCTAATGGTTTTTCTATGTGTCCATCAACCATTTGTAGCTTCATCCTGGTGGGTCTCAATGCTGGCTTACCCCAACGTTTCCATAAAGCGGTGGTAGCTATGGCTACTCCGGCTCCTGAATCTAAGATGGCTTTCGTAGTGTAGCCCTGATGGGTTATCGGAAGATAAGTGTTACCTTCCTCTCCTTCGCTTACATCTCCAATCTTTTCTACGGGTATTTTTGGTACCTTATTTTGTGATCCTATTTGTGAGGGAGTAGTAGCAAGCTCGGGGAATTGATTTGCTACATGTTTCCACAATTCTGGTTTTATCTTCAGCAACTCCTCTAGAGTGAGGTTACATTGTACTTTGGTATTCTTGATCACTTCCGTGTTTCTAGGGATTACTGATTCTTCATTCCTCACTATTATCGTGGGTGCTCTCATACTAATAGACTTTGCTTCCCAAGGTCCTGTGAACTGAGGTAATTCTTGTAAAGAATTAGATCCAAATCTTGTGTTTTCACTCAGTTGTTCTTCCTCTACACCATCGTAAATAGAGGGAATGTCTTGGGGAAATTGTTCCTGCAAGTCATCTATTTCTTGAATAGGAGGATGGGTTCCTTGTTCCTTTCTCCATTTCTCTTCTTGGATCTCTCTCAAAAATTCATGTGAATATTTATGTATGGAAGACAAATTGTCTTGACTTTCTGTATTGGGTACTTGAGACAGGGATGGCGCATTCGTTTCCTGTGTCTCTAGGACAATAGGGTTCCTAGGCTGATCCTTTTTCTCTTTGCTTTCAATCAAGTATTCTAGCCTCTCCAATAGTCCTTGAAAGTGTAGTTCTGGTTTTGCCATGTTATTCCAATTAATATATCTAGAGGCTTCGAACAAAGCTTGTGCTAGTTCTACCATCTTCATGCAAAGTTTAGTTCTCTCAATTTCTAGATCAGCTCGAGGGTAGTTTTTGTTTATTTCAGCTACCTGAGGTCCCTCTTTTAATCTAGCCTGATATGCACGAAACATCATGTCTAGATTCTCTGGTATGGGTTCCGCTAAAACTGATCCTGATTTCTGAGCTGGATTCTCTTGATTCAATTCCTGTGAAGTCAATTCTAGGATTTTGGCTCTAGATTCCTTCAAACTTCCTTCCAACTCAGTTATCTTTTTACTCCATTTTCTCTTTATCCTTTCTCTAGAATCTTTCCAAGATTTCGTCTTTTTACTACTAGATTCTGCAACTTCACTACTTCCGGCTACTTTCTCCTGATTAAGCTGTTGGTTCTGTAAGAGCGCCTGGGCTCTTGTTATAGCTTGGATAGGCACGTATGTAGGGTTGGATCCATCTGCATTATTTACAATACCTATCACATTGATCGGTGTCACATTCGAAGCATTAACAGGGTTCTTAGGACAATCTTTGATTATGTGCTCTTTGCCACAATCAGCACAAAACCCTTGGATGTTATAGTACTGTGATTGTCCTACTATCGGGGGATGTAGACAATCCTTTATGAAATGGTCTCCTTGGCACCTAAAGCATGGTCCTCTAGGGCCCTGTGGTCTTTGTTGTCTTAATTGGGGCCGTGGATTTGGGTTTGTGTACATCACATTAGCATAGTCTGGCTCCCAACTAGGTTCCACTGGTGGACTATCATAATGATATGTCTCCACATGTTCTGGCGACTCTGTGTAATATGCGGGTGGACTATCTACATGCGTAGAGTCAAAACTGTTTGAGTGTGGGTCACTCTCTGTGATCAAAGGTGAAGAAGGCACTAAGGCCCTACTTAGGTTCTCTTCTGCAGCAGCGTATTTGACTGAGATGACATTCGCTGGTGGGGGTGGCTGCTGAGCTAAGACAGGTTGAGGTCTCTGTTGAGCCTGGTATGGGTAGTTCTGAGGAGGCCTATAGTAATAAGGCTGAGCATTGTATTGGCCTTGATACCTACCTGTCTGCGGGTATGCTTGCGGGTAGTTCTGTCTCACAGTTTGTTTGTTGTATGGGCAGTCCTGAGCCGTATGATTCGTGTATCTTCTTTCAATTGTACAGTATTGGCCACTAGGGTTGACTTGTGGTTGTGGTGCATTGGGACACACATTTGCCATATGATCACCACCACAGGTGTAACAGCGCTTGTTCATTAGTACCCTAGGTTTGCTAGAAACTCCTAGCTTCTGTGCCACTTTTTCTGCTAGGTCTTCTATTGATCTAGACAATTTTGTGGATGCTAGAGATGAAGAGTCTGAATCTTTATAGACCTTTGAGAGTTCCAACTCGTCTCCTAAGTTGTCCTCAATGTCTATACAAATTCTTACACATTGCTCTAGCGTTCTGGGTTCTTTTAGGTACACGTAGGAGCGCAGTTTAGAGCTCAACAAGCCATCTAGAAACAATGACACTTGTTTGGCTTGTGAAGGTAGCTCTTGCATTGGACATCGTTCAACATATTGTCTAAACCTACGTCCTGCCAGTCTTACTGTTTCTTGAGGGGTCTGTTTAAAGCTATGAATCAACGAAGACGTGTCATGTCTAACCCCACTTTTAGAGAATTCAGTGATGAATGACTCTAAAAAGTGATGGATGTCTCTAAATTGCCTTTGTTGCAATGGTTGGAACCAAGTTAAAGTTGTATTCTTTAACGTTAGTCCAAATGCGTTGTATTGCGTGAACATGTCTTCAACTTGTTCTGCTCTTAGTACTTGCTTGAATTCTGCGACATGGTCATAGGGATCTCCTGTCCCATCAAAATAATTCTTCATGGATATTACTAACTGTGTGGGTCTCAATATTCTTGCGTGTTCGCGTGGTCTAGGTAGAGGAAAATCATCTCTACAACCTGGTATTCCCTGATCTCTTTGTCTATCCACTCTATTAGTGTCCGTGGTTGTTCTATCTCTCCCTATGGGCTGATTAAAGCTTACTTCCGGTCTTTCTTTATTTCCCTCTCTTTGATTTCCATGGGCTGAGGATGTTCCTGCCCCTTGTTGACTTGTATTCATGTTCGTCCTAGATGGAGGGAATACCAATTCACCTCTCCATGTGTATGTGTTTTTAGCGCGGTCAGGCACCACAAAGACTCTTTCTGAAGTCTCATCGAGGTATACAACCTTTCCAGGTGTATCCGGGTCCTTGAACTCGTATATAGTGATGATACCTACCTCACTAAGTATTTCGGTCTTGTATCTCCAAAAGGCTTCATCAGTTTCTTTATTTACAAACAACTCTATGCTTCCGTTGTCCTGAGGGATCCAATCCGGGATTAGTACTCGTGTCAGTACAGATTTCCCTCTAGGTGTTCTAGGCTCTTCTAATGGTTCTTTTCCTTGAGATTTTGTTTCCGTTTCTAGTTGAATCACGCCAAACTCGTTGGTATTGTTTGGCTGCGTACTTAAGATGTACATTGTTCCTTCCTTGTCTATGTACGCGTCTCTCTCGAATTTCACCACTAGATGTTCCAATCCAATGGGTTGATCGGGGTTGTGCATTTGCACCACTTGCCTTCGCAAACCATCCTCATAGATGCGAGCACCTAATCAGTTGGTTCGGAGAAACTCTAGTTGCGTTCTATAGGGTCCTTCTAGTTTTTCTAAATAGGCTACATTAGACCCTCCTTCTGGTCTTTCTGTGCTAAATGCCATTTCTGAATCACTAGTGTCTGAGTTCTCGTAGGGATAACTAGTGTTCAATTGTTGAGCCCATGATCGTGCAGTAGTTCTTACACTTGCCTCAGATGATCTAAGGCTTCGTCGGTCTGACTTACCTATATGTTTGCCCGATCTAAGGTTCATTAATTTTCTTCCTTGCACACTCAGTACACGCTCAGATCGTCAATGATTCTTTGTTATTACTGTCTTGATTCTTTTTAGGTTTCTTTAGATTCTTGTCTTAATGTATGCGTCAGGAATTCGACTTTTTGTGGTACTTTGAGTTCTCGTTCCGTCAGACTTATGTTCTTTCCTTTAGGTTTTCGTGTCACACACCTTTATCTTTAGTCTTGGACTTGACAAATTTAACTCTCTTGAACTAGAGGCGTTCCTACCGTCGTTAATCCACAATGCTAACGTTTATCCTAAGCTAAGAATTGACTGAGGGGGTTGAGTAATCTTCCAACCTCGAGTCAGCTTTTCTGGTTGCTCTGATGCCCAAGAAGCCGCGCTTCCCAAGCTTTATGCCCTTCACTGCCTTGCCTTGGTTGCCTTCGATTGCCCTTGCTAGACCTGGAAAAATCCAATATTAGACCAATTCACAGTTGGATGATCAAGCACTTGAGTATATACACCTTTTAAGTCCCTTCCCTTTTGCCCAACTTTTTAATGCTTGCCCCCTGGCTTTCTAGTCCCAAACTAGGTCAACCTCAAAATAGATTATCTAAAAATAGACGTATCCTTTAAGAAAAAACAGTTGAGGTCACGTAGTACTCGTCAAGAGCTTTCTAATGAGCTATTAAGCTCAAAAAACGGACTTCGGGTGAAAAAGTTATGACCGTTCAGGCCCTGGGGGGTAAAAACTGACAAACAGGTTTTTCTCCAAATATGAGCTAAGGGGTCTCCTATGAGTCTAATCACCCAAAAATTTCCCAAGAATAGCCCCAAAATTGGCCAAAAAATGAAACCCTAAAATTTGCGATGGGGGTGCACAATCGCGATGGTCTGGGACCGTCGCGATGGCGTGAGGGTGAACAATCGCGATGGCGTGATGCGCGAACCGTCGCGATGGTCTGAAGTGAACCGTCGCGATGGCGTGAAAGTGAGACAATCGCGATGGCGTGAGGGTGAACCGTCGCGATGGTCTGAAGTGAACCGTCACGATGGCGTGAAAGTGAGACAATCGCGATGGCGTGAGGGTGAACCGTCGCGATGGCTCGATCAGGTGGACAATCGCGATGGCGTCAGTCAACAGTCAACGTGAACAATCACGATGGTCCAAAGTGAACCATCGCGATGGTCACAGATGCGATGGCTTGAGCCAATCGCGATGGTCTGGGCGCGATGGCGTGAGCCAATCGCGATCGTCCAAAATTTCGGGTTGTCGCGATGGTGTGAGGGTGTCGTCGCGATGGTCCAAAAAATGAACCGTCGCGATGGTCTAGCTTGCCACGTGGCACCGTCGGCGCGATGGCGTGAGCCAATCGCGATGGTGTGGGGTCAACCGAGCAATCGTGATGGTCCGCGAACCATCGCGATGGTCCAAATGAACCGTCGCGATGGCGTGAGACCGTCGCGATGGTCCGGCCGAGCCGTCGCGATGGCGTGAGCCAATCGCGATGGTGTGACACAATCGCGATGGTCTGAGACCGTCGCGATGGTCCACCAAAGTATGATTTTTTGAGATGCAGCTGTGGATTCCTAGAGGCGCAGGTGTGCTCTTCACGCTAGTGTGGTCGCCTTCTTCAAATTCGGAACTTTGCAGACCATCGCGATGGTCTGACACAGACGGAAATTTCTGACAGAAACTAAAAATTTTACCTTTTCCAAGCTTTCCTGATGCACTGGAGCTCTGTTCCTGCAAGAAAACTCAAGAAAACAAAAGTACATGCAAGCACAAAAGCTCTCTCTCACTCTCTCGCATGCACAAATGAGGGGAAATGAGGAGAATGGGTGGATATGGTGAATTTTCTGATTTTTTTGGAGATGAAGATGATGATGCGGTGATGAAGATGGAGTGTGGGGGAGGTGAAAAACACTAAAAGCTAAGTAAAAACAACAACAAAAACTGAAATTTTTACCTTCCAACGCCACTTCTTGCTATACTCTTACCATCACACATTCGTCCTAGACTCGATCCCCGGCAACGGCGCCAAATTTGGTGTTGCTCTAGCACAATGGTGAGAACCACGTTAAGAAGCTTCACCTCCTTAATTGTCAATCCGCGGAAGAGATAGGAGTGATATGAAGATCGTGAATGTGAGATGATGTGAGAGTGAAGGTGAGAAGCACCAAGATGCACACACACATACACACACACAATGAAGAGACAAGCAAGACACAATGGAAGGTGGGAAATTAGCTCTATTACTCAAGAACACTATTACAAGCTCAAAAGAACTCTAAGCTCACACTAGCCAACACTAACCAACCTCAAAAATGAGCTCTCTAGCTCTTTTTATAGTTTCTAGACTAGTTTTGACCGATTTCACATCTAGTGACCGGCATAGTTAAAAATTAGGTCCTAGATGCTATTTGGAAGGGTAAACGGTATCTAAAAATAACGAAAATTGGTACGCACATTCTACCTAAGCTCCTCAAGCTCGAGGACTCCTCGGCTTGCACAAAATGGAGCTATGGATTACAAAATGGGGTTTTCTATGTTACATATGTTACAATAGTGATAAAAATCACTGTTGGAGGTTTTTGGAAAGTATTTGAAAACATAATTCTTTGAAAAACGATTCGACTGGCTCCCTGCTTTGTCGTTACATGCTTCCGTGTCGTCTGTGCCTCTGGCTGCTTCCAACATGTGTCATGACGAGGACTTGATATAACCCCTAATCCTTGGTCAAGATTGGCTATACGATCACTCAGTGGACCTAAATCTTAGACAAGGATCCTTGCAGATTGGAACCTTAGATTAGAAGCGAGTGGTACCGCTTGACTTCCCTAACAACACCCCTCCTGAGGCATTTGACCCTAGACCCTATGAAATGCTTGCGTTGGAGGTCTGGAAGATATTTGGCCAAATCCCTCAGCTAAGCATGAACTTTCCAAAGTCAACCCATGAGAGCTTGCTGATGGATAGGGGCCAGACACGAAAATGTCAACAGATGTTCTCCTAGCCTTCCAGCAGTGGACAAATGGGGACCATTAACGGACGAATGGGGACAATTGCACGACAGATGGGGACAATCAGTGGTCAGGTGGACTACATCAGGAGCCAGATGGGCAAAACACCATGCAGTGCCCATCCTTCCACACTTACTGTGGACTGGCCTAGATTTGTGATAAAAAACGATGCACTTCCTAATGGGCAGGTTTCGCAAGTGTTGGAGCTCCCTTCTTTTCCAAAGCAGAGTGTCCATCCAGCCTCTCAACCTCAACCACAAAGGAGTCAATCACAACGGAGGAACCCAAACCGACGACCATCTCAGATGACACAAGGAGGAAAGCAGTATCAGCATCACAAAGCAAGCGGCACGAGACAAATATGGGTGCCAAAAGGACAGAAACCACCGACAGCTTTCACCAATGCAGACAATGGCAAGAAGAAGTTACGGCGGAATCAGAAGCAGTATCCAAAGGCTTTTTGATCTTCTTCCACGAGTACGAACAGTCGACAGATTTGGATTGCCAAGAAGTACCTTACAAATCGACCCACACCCACGCACATTTGGGTACCCAAACAGTGTATTATAGCTCAACCCTCAAGCCATGTAATATATACCCCTCACAAATCTCTTCACCCCTCAAAACCACCACATCCGATATCAACTTTTGTCCCTCAGAAGAAACATTCCACCCACTCAGAAACTCTTAGGAAATGGATACCGAAACGTATCGAGATGCCTTCTCTGACGCCCCTTCTCTAGCAATACTCCCACCCCGACTAACAACCATCCTTGTAATAATTCATTCACGACTGAACCTTGTATAAATCCACACACTATAACCCAACATCACTTGCAATAACATCTCATCAAGAAATGTATACATCATCTAAAGCATTTAGGTGTCTAGAGACCTGCATTAGTTTTGCAATAATCATTCCATAAACCACATCACAACACTCGGCTACATGGGGTTACACATCGGTTATGGAAAGGGATTGCGGTCTCACTTTAATGGGATCATAATTAATTTCCATAATAATGTGTTAATCTTTTATAGCAGATCCTCTACACACTCGCATCATTCATCATGCAGGCAGAAGGACCATCCGAAGCTGGCCCCAATGTACCCATGGCAAATATTGGCGAATTACTAGCTGAACCACATCCTACGGCTCAACCACCAAAATTCCAAGGATTCCCAGGACCTATGCCTATTGAAGACCCTCCTAGGGGGTATACTAAAAAGATTCATCGCAATTCTCACTGGTTTCAAGGGCTAGCAGGACCATTGGCGGAGGCAAATTTCATTTTTGAGGCCAATTTGACTTTTGATAACCGTACATGGGGCAAGTACCAATTTTTCTCAAGAGAATTCGAAGGACTATAGAATACAGAAGACTTAAAGCATGTTTGGGCGAGAGCAGGCTTCACAAAATATTTCAGTGATCCTTTGCCTAAACCAGATTTCTACAGATGCCACTACTTGGTAACAACATTGGCAGCGTCTGAAAACAAGGATTTGCTAGGCACCTTTATTTTGCCATCCTTAGTGAACGATCCACCATTTAAGAGGTTTTATCTTTCTAAAGATTTGATTAGAGGTGCCATCAAGATCTATGGGACGCATACTCCTACAGAGCGCGAGAGGCTGATTCCAAAGGCAATGAAACGTGGAGACATCATTAAGTGGGAAGATATTTCAGCGATCACACATGAGCTCTCTAAACCATTAAGGATATGTATTCAACACTTCGCTTTGCCAGCTCAGGATCGATTCACTATGCCCCACAAGCGCATCTGGTTTGGTTTATATTTAGCGTGTATTGGGCCTCAAACGATCGATCTAGAAAGCTGGATTATTGATCAATTGTATCTAGCACAACACAGATGGGAGAGAAAGAAAGTGATCCATGGATGTTGCACTCTCATGCACATTGTTTATATGTGTTTGGCATACGATTTACCAATAGAGCATGCAATGACGAGCGAGGAGTTGAAAGACTTCAAAGGAACCACCAAGAAAGCTAGGAAGGCTACCAAAGGACGAGCAGGAAAGCGTATGAGAGGTACTATCCCATGCCTCCAGGTTCCCAAATCACCGTCACCTCAACCCTCTCCAGAACAATCACCTACGGAGGCCACTACCCCTGCACAACCTATTCACATAAGGTTATCAAGACCGGTTATAACGGAGGGTACTACCAGCACAGTCGCTACTCAAGCCGCCACAGCCTCAGATCCTCCCACCACTGCAGCAGAAATTCCCACCACCATTGGTGCGGAAACGTTTTCTTTTCCAATTCCTAACCTGGAAGTGGAACCCATAGATACGACATTTGATTTTGAAATGCCGGATGCTTTCTCAAATGAATTTCAGTTTTCTGAAGGCCCGATTTTCTCTCAAGAATATGAACATCCAAGGTACCCTGCCACTCCGCCTAATCAACCACAAGGACAAGTAGTATCCAGCTCGAACGGAGAAAGAACAGAAATAGATGAAGACGATGGTGATGATGAAGCCAGTCAGGGCACTCATGAATCCCAAGAGAATGTGCAGACAAATGAGCAAGAACAGCAAACGGACACCCAGGGTGATACCAGTACGCATGAAGATGAAACCTTTGAAGCAGCAGCTTATACGCTGGCCATCAAAAAGTTATATCGTACTATGGAAAAAGTTTGGGCGCGTAAGAAGTTATCTAAGGAGGAGAGCCAAACACTTATAGAACAAGAACTCGTCACAGGCGGTTTCAAAGAAGTATACATCAAAGGCTTCAGGGAACTTGTTAAATCAGTAAGATCTAACGAAGCATTAAGATATTTGCAGAGAAAACCACTTCCGCAATTTGACCGCCGATGAGTACGACTATTATCAAAACAAAGTGAATACATTCGTGTACGGACAGATGCTCAGTCATCCCAACAAGCCAGGGAAGCACACCTAATTCCTGAACAATCTGAGGTGGAAGAAGCTATCCTTGTCGACTCCCTGCCCCACACTACTATTGTACATACCACCATTGTGACCGAAGTACCCGCCACCCCAACCGCTCCTCTTTCACCTCCCATCTCTCCAATCTCCCTTGTATGTCCGATCTCTCCTAGAACATCCACCTCCTTCTATGGCAAAGTAGTAGAAGCCTTCCTCACCTCCATTCCTCCCCACTTCCCGCACGCACCCAACCTGATTTTCCTCCTTGGACATCCACCTTTCTATCCAGTCCATTTCTCCATCCATCTTTCCCATCCTTCCCCACACCTCCAAGACCCTTATTTCCCTTTCCACCTCCATTGACCTTTTCCCCCGTCTCACCTCCCCGACCCACTGCATTTCCTCTTTCTCCTCTCCACCAAGCAGTACAAGAGAACCCCTCTATAAATTACTCTTCAAATTTTGTAAATCCGGTATTTACACCCATGCATGCACCCACTATCACTCCACTATTCACGGTCACCGCACTTGACACCACATCTAGTGACATGGATATCTCACCACCCACTGCACCACCACTCACTGCATTCATTTCACCACCACAAATAGGCACATCACAATTTTCCACAGTCTCCACAACATCCACCCTCCCACCCCCATTTCCCTTTCCCTTTGCATCGACGCCCACACACACTGCAACTGCATTTACTACGTCACTAATTTTATCACCCACCATCGACAATGCATTTGGACAAATGTTCACATGTATGACTCAAGTAAGAGATGAGTTCACATCTCTTGGAACTAATTATCAGACGCTGCAGAAGACAACCAATGATTAATGCCTCACTCAACACCCGATACCAAGAGCTATGAGAGGCTTATCATAAACTGGAACTAGAAAGTGAAGAAAAAATCAAAGAGGCCGTCACAGATATCGATAACTTGTTAAGGGCCCAGACGATTCGCAATGCGACGCTCACCAGGAACATGGGCTTACTCAGAAGACACTTGGCAACAGCTAAAAAAGAAAATCAACGTCTACAGGAACAGAATAGAGAAAATTTGGAAGCTGCTCTAGATCAACCAGACCAACCGTTAAGTCCCAGCCGTTTCAAGGCCGTGCCCTCAAAATCTATGCAAATGTTGCTAGATGATCATGTCAGATTGCTAGAAGAATACAACAACATGAACGAGGAATATCAGAAGCTGAAAGAAGAACTCAAATTGCTCCAATTAAGAGCACCTATACAGCAAGGACTACCAGCTCCTGCCGACCCATGTCCTCACATCATCGAGGAACTCAACCCATTACGGGCCTAGGTGTCAACTCTTCAATCACGGATAGCAGTATATGAAGCACCCCCCAGGCCAGACTCCCCACCGGAACTACCAGCGGAGGAAGAAACAGTAACTATTCCGGTGGAGGAAACGTTTGAAGAAGCATATGAACCCCAACCCATCCCATGCGGACGAGTCATGGCCAAAGGCCAGACAACTTTCAAACTTCCAACTCCCACATGGATGAAGACGATTGAAGAACTTGGAAGACCCCACTCAACATGGGTAGAAGCACAGTTACATGCAATGGCAATGATTGAAGAACACATTTTAGAGTCCCCCTACTTTGCTCATTTGGCCCCTCGCAGATACATATCTGGGCATGAGCTACAATACAAGCCTTATTTTATGTTAATGGTAGAATATCAGCTGGCCATAGAAAAAGAAACAGGCAAAAAACCCTCTCACGCGACCCAGTTTGAGCTGGAAGATTTGCCACTAGATGTGTAGTGAGGAGAAATCTATTAACGAGATTGGTGCAAGGATTTATTACAAGAAAATCCAAAGATGATGAGTACTTGGGTCAAGGCACCTCTCCACTTGAAGTACAACCCATGCTGGGGACCCATGCCACATCGACACTCCTGGAAGGCATTTGCCATTAAAGTACAAAACAACAAGCAATGCCAGGATTGGCTCAATTACCCTTATTTCAGCCCACCCACAGGACCACCAACAGTTGGATACATGATGACAACGATTCGTCACTGTCTCCCTCACTTACGTAGAATGGATGATATTGTAGCGCATATTACTGTCAAGATCTTTGACATGATGCAACTTGTATTTAAAGTCCTCTGTCGTGTTAAGGCACCTCATGTAAACACCCCGGGCTTCGAGCATGGTAACCAAGATCTTGCATATGATATGAGTACGATGCCATCGCTCCGGGTGTGTTATGCCTGGCACTGCCACATCAAATACTTACCGGCATGCTATAAGCAGACCTTCGAAGAAATGTTCACTACCGGTTTCTCGGAATACCATTCAGAGGTGTTCATCAGCAGGCCTACACACCTCTTGCAATCATTTGCCTATGAACAACTAGTGTACTCTACACATTATCAACTCCCGCCATCAGATGAACCGCAGCCCATTGATTGGGAGAAACTCGAGGCAGATCTGGCCCGAGGCATTTGCATATTAGAGCACATCCTCGCTCAAGACCTCCTAGAGAATTACATCCGACAGATCCTGCAACAAAGTTCTGTCGAGGACGACAAAAGGGAGAGGGAGGGCGTGTTGGGATAGATGGATGGATGCTCCAAGACACTGAGTAGGTACTGCTAAACCTGCTTTGTACCAGCCCTCTTTTGCTTTAGAGTTGATAAGTAGTCCTTCTTAGCTTTCCAATAACACCAAAAAATGGCCTATGTACTTTGGAAGTGATGTGCGTAATGATTGAACCAAAACAGATAACTTTGGAAATCACAAACTCAAGAAAACCTTCTATTTATGCCTTGACACCTGCTGAATGTTTTGCTCAGTGTGACCAGCAAAGTAGCAATTGATAAAATTCCTTCTAGGGGTATTTAATTAGCTTAGTAAGCTACCATTTGCAAGTGGAATGATGTAAAAAGATAAACTATGCTAAGAGAAATCAATTTAGCAAGATTAGCTATACCCCCGACTTTTTAGGACTGTTGCAGAAATAGACCAGTGAGCACCTCGACACAGATTTCTCTGAATTAACTGCATAGAATGTCTTCAAATTTTGATAGAATGTATTAGGCATCAAGCTGAAACCAATGAGCTTTGAATCACTGAATTTGGTGGAGTATTGACCGAGATATGCCCTTGACAAGTTGACAGACTTTTGAGTAGACTAGTAGAGAACAAAGAGATGAATGATGTAAATGTATCTATAAATTAACACTTGTGTACAATCCCATTCGCATGAATAACATTGCCTAATGGTGTAGAGAGGTGTAGGCTATGGTATAGTCCTCACACACACTCAATTACAGTAGAATGAAGCTCGGGAGATAAGTGATCTACCCGCAACTTTTTCATATCCATTTTTATAGGAAATGACTAAAAATTTGAATTCAAATTCAAACTTTTGGCACCCTATGATCAAGCTCCTAAATGCTTGGAGATATTCTCTCAATCAAGTGAGTCACTTTTTGCACGAATCACTTAGGTAAGTCATTACAAAAGATTCTAAGTCAATTTTACTTTTACAATGAGATAAAGTGGTAATTAACCACTAGCATATGTTCCTATGATTCTTCATGTATGTAGAGTCTTCATGATATCTTCCAAGCCAAATGTGTAGGCTTGTGATTTACACCAACAAGGCGGTGTTGGCAGCAGCCAGAGGCATAGGCAACGCGGAAGCATGTGAAGATAGAGCATAATGAAGAAGCAGGGGGCCAGTCGGATGATTTTTTTCAAACAAATATGTTTCAAAATACTTTTAAAAAACCTCCAGCAGCGATTTTCATCACTTTTGTACTATATGTAACATAGAAAAAACCTTTTTGTAAAATATAGCTCCATTTTGTGCAAGCCGAGGAGTCGTCGAGCTTGAGGAGCTTAGGTAGAACGAGCCTACCAATCTTGGCTATTTTTAGACATCGTTTACCCTTTCAAATAGCACCTAGAACTTATTTTCTAACTATGCCGGTCACTAGATGTGAAACCGGTCAAAACTAGTCTAGGATCTATAAAAAGAGCTAGAGAGCTCATTTTTGAGGTTAGCTTGTTTGAGTAGAGAAGAGCTTAGAGCTATTTTGAGCTTGTAAGAGTGTTCTTGAGTAATAGAGTTGATTTCCTACCTTCCTTTGTGTCTTGCTTGTCTCTTCATTGTGTGTGTATGTGTGTGTGCATCTCTATGCTTCTCACCTTCACTCTCACTTCATCTCATATTCACGATCTTCATATCACTCCTATCTCTTTTGCGGATTGACATTAAAGAGGTGGAGCTTCTTAACGTTGTTCTCACCATTGTGTTAGAGCAACACTCCTAATCTGTTCAATTCTTTTGTTGTTCTACATACTCCTTTATCTGTATTCCATTTGTTCTTGTGAGCTTGTTTAATTAGATTGCTTCATTCTTTATCTTCAATGCATCTTAAGAATACTCCATCAGAATCCTTGAAATATAATCTATGTGCTAGGTGTTGATATATTTATGTAGTGATGTGTGTGAACACACTAGGACCATAGGTGTAATAAAGTAAGTCTATGATCTAAGGGTTCGGCTGCTTCAGATAATCTGAAATCAGACACCATTTGGTCACTCGTCTGTCGGACCAAAGATCTCAATGAATAGACTCAAGTATAGGTTCATGTGCTCTCATATCTTAGTGATCCATTTAGCCTAGTGGTTAAGTCTCAAGACTGTGAAGGAGGAGGTCTTGGGTTCAATCTAGAGCCATCTAAAGTTAACGTGATTTAACTTGAGTCTTGAGAGACTTAACTCAAGTGGTGAGTACAACTACCACTAGTGGACTCTAGTGGAAGGTACTAAAGCAGTGGAAACGATCACTCCAACCACTAGCCAACTCTAGTGGAAGGTATCAAAGGAGTGGAGGAGATTGCACATGCACTTGTGGACTTTAATTACATTTGTGGTCTTCGTTGATTCAAACAGCTATATATAGAGGCATATGGCTGGGAGGTGAGTACACATTCATTTGTGAGCTGGTATTGTGGAAACTCTCTTGCATTGGTATCAGAGCTTCCATGGTGACCTTGAAGTGAGCTTCATCATTACTCTTCCCATTAGCATCATCATCATCATTTAACTTGGTCATTTTCATAAACTTTAGCCACTTGTGAGTGGTATTCCTTGCTCGTGAGTGTGCATATTTTTCTCTCGAATGCCTCGTGGTGGAGTGCTTCAAGTGTGCAAACTACAAAAGAAAATAGGGGCTCGACCCCATGACCTCATCGAGAGGAGAACATTGTTTTATCCACGAGCACAATGACATCAGGTGTAGGAATTCTAGAGCATACACTCTATAGCTTGATTACGCGCAGCAGAAGAAGATCACCCAAAGATCTGTTGATATATTTAGGTAGTGATGTGTGTGAACACACTAGGACCGCCGGGGCACTTTTTTCCCTCTTTAGGAGGTTTTTT
>CM035415.1:1688719-1693719 GCA_020310875.1 Ceratopteris richardii | reverse complement strand
CAAAGGAAGACGAGGACAAGGAAGGGGCAAAGGAAGGTTTGGAGGAAGGCAAGGCCACTCAAGCAATCAAGGACATGACCAAGGCACCTCATTACAAAGAGGGAGAGGAAGAACAAGAGGAAGAGGAGGACGACATCAACAAAACAGGAATCAAGATGGTGAAGGATGTTACATATGTGGCAAGTTTGGCCACTATGCTAGAGATTGCTACCAAGGAGGAAACCAAAGGAGCTATAATCAAGGTTCTTCATACAAAGGCCAAGGTAATTATGCTTCTACAAGTTCAGAAAATGACAATCTCTTGATGATGCACATGAATGGGAATTCAAGCAAAGTAGATAACACTTGGTATATTGATAGTGGATGTAGCAACCATATGAGTTGCAATGCTTCTTGGTTTACTAATCTACATGTTCCCAAAGGTAAAGGACATGTAGAAACAGGTGATGATAAAGCCCATGAGATCTCCCATGTTGGAGATGTAGCTTTGGATGACAAGGAGGAAGGAAGATGTCTCAAGGATGTCTTGCATGTACCTACTATCACAAAGAACTTGGTGTCCGTTGGGCAAATGGTTGAAAGAGGCTATCAAGTAAGGTTCAACAAAGGTGGATGCTTTGTGGAGAACCCTAAGCAAGGTTACAAGGTCATAGCAAGAGGAAAGAAGCAAGGGAGACTCTTCACTTTGGAGGTAAATTCTCATTCCACTCAACATGTCTACTTCACATATGGAAACAAGAGGATTTCGGAGTTGGACTTGTGGCACAAGAGGATAGGTCACATCAACATACAAAGAATGAAGGAAATGCAATTCAAGAGGCTGGTTGAAGGTCTTCCCAACTTCCAAGGACAAGGTATGAAGCATTTATGTGAATCTTGTCAACTAGGGAAGCAAGCGAGACTTCCATTCAAGAAGAGTGGCTACATAAGCCAACATCCATTGGAGTTGATACATACAGATGTGTGGGGGCCAACCAAAGAGCAATCCATTGGAGGTAACAAGTACTTTGTCACTTTTATAGATGATTGCACAAGGATGGTTTGGGTTTATTTCATAAAAAACAAATCAGATGTGTTTACATGTTTCAAAGCATTCAAGGCAATGGTAGAGAAGGAAACAGGTACATATATCAAGAAGCTAAGGTCCGATGGAGGGGGAGAATATTTCTCCAATGAGTTTTCTGATTTTTTAATGGATCAAGGCATCAAGAGGCAAGTAACATGCAGGTACACCCCCCAACAAAATGGAGTAGCAGAGAGAAAAAATAGATACATTGCCGAGATCGTTAGATCAATGCTTAATGAGATGAATGTACCTAACATGTTTTGGAGTGATGCAACAAATACCGCTGTGTATCTTATGATTAGGGCTCCTACCTCAGGGATCCATGGCTCGACACCATATCAAGCCTATTATGGTAAGAAACCTGATCTTTCCCACTTGAAGATAGAAAAGTGTGTGTTTCTAGGATATTCAAATGATCATAAAGGTTACAGGTGCTTCAACCCAAACACAAAGGACTTGAGGATATCAAGGGATGTAGCATTTGATGAGCTACTCCCTTGGTATAAGAAGTATGATTGTATGCAGGACTATGAAGAAGAAAAGCATGGACATGATGAAGAACAAATGGACCTAGAGCTAAGCGGCCCAAGGTGTTCCATCAATGAAGATAGTTCAAGCATGAACTCACCATGGAGGGGGAGATCTTCATCAAGCTATGAAGCACAATCAATCAACAAAGGCAAAGCAACATTGGTGGAGTTGGATGAAGAAGGTAATGAAGTTGAAGATGATGAAGGACACATGATGGAGAAAGAAGCCATGTCAAAGAAAGAGATCAAGTTTCCAAGGCAAAGGAGGTTTATTCCTCCAAAAGGTGAAGAAAGGAAGTCTTCTAGAGTTAAGTATCCAACTCAAAGGTTTACTTATGATTCATACATGGCAACTCATTATGCATATATGAACAAAGTAGTAGAAGATCATGAGCCCGATTGCTATGAAGATGCAAGCAGGTACACCGAATGGAAAGAGGCAATGCAAGAAGAGATCGACGCACTTGAGGAAAATCAAACATGGACTCTAGTGCCCAAGAAGGAGAACATGAAGGTAATAGGTAATAAGTGGGTGTATAAAGTAAAGAGGAATTCAGATGGATCTATTTCTAGGTTCAAAGCAAGATTGGTGGCCAAGGGTTTTGCACAAACCTATGGAGTGGACTTTGAAGACACATTCAGCCCCATGGCAAAGATGAGCACCATTAGGACACTCATTGCAATGGCTGCTAGCAACAGATGGAAGCTCTTCCAATTGGATATCAAGAATGCCTTTCTCAATGGAGACTTGGAAGAAGAGGTATACATGGAGCAACCACTAGGTTTTGTTCATAAAGAGTTTCCACATCATGTTTGTAGGTTGAAGAAGGCACTTTATGGCCTAAAGCAAGCTCCAAGGGCTTGGAACCAAAGATTGGTGGACTATTTGATCAAATGTGGTTACAATCAATGCAAGGCGGATCCATCTCTCTTCATCAAACAAAGAGGAGAACTTGTGGTCTACATGTGTGTGTATGTAGATGATCTTATCATTACAGGTAATGATACAAAGGGCATTGAGGAGATCAAGGCAAAGCTTGGAAAGGAGTTTAGGATCTCTGATCTTGGAGATCTTAGGTATTTTCTTGGCATTGAAGTTGTATACAAAGAAGAAGGTATTATGCTCATACAAAGGAAGTATATTCTAGACCTACTTGAGAGGTTTGGGATGCTACATTGCAAGCCTATTTCAAATCCCATGGAAGTTAATGTAAAGCTAAGATCCATTGATGGAGAGCCATTAGAGGATGTAACTTTGTATCGATCTATTGTAGGCTCTTTCAATTATGCCACAATAACCAGGCCCGACATAGCATATGGAGTTGGAGTGTTATCACAATTTATGCATAGTCCAAGGACTACACACTTGCAAGCTGCAAGAAGAATGTTGCGATATCTCAAAGCCACTATAAATGAAGGATTGTTCTACTCATTTGATGATGATATGCAGGTCAAAGCTTATTCCGATGCCGATTGGGCCGGTTCGAAGGAAGATAGGAGTACAAGTGGTTACCTAGTCATGCTAGGTAGCAAGATCATCTCATGGATTTCAAAGAAGCAACCCACGGTGGCATTATCTTCCACCGAGGCTGAGTATAGAGCTTTGGCTCAAGTCACATGTGAGCTAATGTGGATTAAGAAGTTATTTATGGAGCTTAATTTGCAGGTTGACACATATCCAATTTTTTGTGACAACATGAGTAGCATTCATCTAGCATCGAACCCTATCTATCATGCTAGAACCAAGCATATTGAAGTGCACTATCACTTCATAAGGAAAAAGGTGATATCCAAGGAAGTTTCAGTACATCATATTGGTACCAAGGACCAAGTTGCGGACATGTTTACAAAGGCTTTGGATGGGATGAAGATTTCAAAATTCAAGCAATGCATCAACATGAAGGAGCTTGGATGAGGATGAAGAATTGAAGCTTGAGGGGGAGTGTTAAAAGTCAAGCTTCAAGCTAAAAATTCGTGGGGAATCTTTTATGGACATGTGGAGCAATCAAAGGAAGCCAAAAGCCACGAGATTCCATCAAGAAAAGTCACTCAACCACTCCCCAAGTTATCTCAACTAATTCCTCCAAGTTAGGAGGCTGATTTGGAAAGGTAGTTCCTAGATTTTAGGGGCACACCTCTCACTATAAAAGGAGCATGTATCCCGACTTCTTTTGGGCCATCTTCTTGGAGTTTTAGCTCATGTAAAGTGAGCACTAAGTGCTGGAGTTGTGATAAGCAAGCCCCTTGCTTAAGCAACCCCCTTGCTTGCTTGTTTGTTTTCTTTTAGTAGGCATATCTATGTGTGTGCAGGCAATGTTGCAACTCTCTACCCCTGAGTTGTTAGCATTGGTTCTCCCTCATATGGTATCCATTTGATGTAATTCTTGTCTCATTGGATAGCTATAAGAGTCTAATTTATGCTTCCTAATTCTCTGGAGCATTCTCTGAGTAAGCTGGGAGCAACATTCATTTTAGTGAAGTTGTGTGATTGATATCTCTCTCTTTGTGTAGGCTCTGTTGGAAATATTTTGCTCTCTGTTGTAAGGGCTGGTTCTCCTTCTCTATGTATCCATTTGCTATGATTTTGGTGTCATTGGGTAGCTATTTGAGTGCTCTAAAGTTGACTCAAGTTTGAGATTCATTCTCTGTAAAATCTCTGAGAAAAGTTTGCTGGAGTGAAGTGAGGTCTCTGCTTGACTAGCAGTTGTGAGCATTAAACTAGCTCATGTTGTAGACATTGTTTCTCTTTGTGTAAGCATCCATTTGAAGTAAAATTTGTCTTGTTGGAAAGCTCCTGGTGTCCACTACAGGTCTACAAAAGCTCACTGGAGTTCTCTGTATAAGCTCTAAGTAAGAGCATTTTTGGTGTGCAGAGGTCAAAGAAGGATACCTGTGGAGGTCATTCACGCTTCGTCGTTGCTTAGGGGTTGAGATACTTCCCCCATCATATATGTATATGTATATATTATGTATATGTATACATATATGTATACGTATACAGATACATATATGTGTATGTATATGTATATGTGCATGTATATATATAATATATATATATATATATATATATATATATATATATATATATATATATATATATATCTATATATATATATATATATATATAATATATATATATAATATATGTATATGTTTATGTATATGTATATGTTATGTATATATATATGTATTTGTATATGTATATGTATATGTATATGTATATGTATATGTATATGTATATGCATTGTATAGTATATGTATATGTATGTATATGTATATGTATATGTATATGTATATGTATATGTATATGTATATGTATATGTATATGTATATGTATATGTATATGTATATGTATATGTATATGTATTGTATATGTATATGTATATGTATATGTATATGTATAT
>CM035415.1:1665031-1675031 GCA_020310875.1 Ceratopteris richardii | reverse complement strand
GAACAGGGCCAAAGCTAGTCAAAAACTATAAAAGGAGCTAGAGAGCTCATTTTTGAGGTTAGATTGTAATTGAAACGAACTTGTAAGAGCTTTTTGAAAAGTAATCTAAGAACTCCATTGCTTCTCACTCTTTGTCTTGCCGTGTGTGCGTGTGTGTGTGTATGTGTGTGCATGTTTGTGTGCTTCTCACTCACGCACTTGCGCCTCCACTTGCTCGAGGTCTTCATACCATCCTGACGTCTTCCTGGATTGACATTAAAGGAGGTGCTACTCATCACTGAGCTACACCAAATTTTGGCGCCGTTGTCGGGGATCAAGCTTTGAGGACGAGCGTGTGATGGTAAGACGTAGATTTGAGACGTTGGCATTGTAGGTAATTTCCTTACTTTTCCTATTTTTCTCTTTCTTACCTTACCACCATCATCACCATCATCATCATCACCATCTCCCACCTCCATCTCCATCATCGCGAAAATTTCAGTTTTTTGATCATATCACCTTCTCCACCTCACTTCCCTCATTTCACTTGTGAGAGAGAGCGAGAGAGCGAAATTGTGTGTGCTATTTTTGCATGTTTTTTGAGCTGTCTTGCAGGTACAGGCCACATCATGGTCCCCAGCACTCTGCGCAGGTACGGAATTCGAAGTAACTGTCTGTGTGTCGCCGACCTCTGTCAATCGCGACCGACAGAAAAAATGCTCAAATTGCCAAACAAAGTGCAAAACCATGATCTACAGGCCTAGAGCTTCCCAAAAATGTGTTTAGTTTTTTGAAATTCCTCAGATTTCTGTCAATCGTGATCGCTCTGTCAATCGCGATCGACAAACCACGACGGACAGACTTGTCAATCGCGATCAACCAGTCAATCGCGACCGACAGCCCACGATGGCTCTGTCAATCGCGACCGACACAGTCAACGACCGATTGACCACGATCGACAGACCATACGCGTGACACGTGTCAATCGCGATCGAGCCATCAATCGCGATCGACTCATCAATCGCGACTGACAGCCCACGACGGCTCTGTCAATCGCGACCGACACAGTCAACGACTGTTTGACCACGACGGACAGACCCTTGCGACCGACCTGTCAATCGCGATCGACGCATCAATCGCGATCGACAGAGTCAACGACTGTTTGACCACGATTGACTAAATTTTCGGCCACGTGTCAATCGCGACTGACCAGTCAATCGCGACTGACAGCCACGACGGACCTGTCAATCGCGATCGACACGTCGATCGCGACTGACCTGTCAATCGCGACCGAGAGAATTTGCGAACACGTTAGAAGGGCAAATTAGGTCAAATTTTTAAGGCAAAAATATTGGTCTAAATTTTGGCCAAGTGTGGGACAAACACTAGGGTGTAGTATTGCATTACGTGGGCATGACCCAAGTAACGCGAGAATTCCTGTTTGCCTGTTAACCTAGTTTAATCCTGTTTTAGCCCCAAAACCCTGAACTGGCATAACTTCCTCATACGAAATCCGTTTGCTGTGTTTTTTGTTTTGTTGGAAAGCTCGCGGGGAGTACAACAAAAACATCGACTAGTTACGGTTAAATTAAGATCAGGAATATTAGATAGGGTATTTTGAAGTTGACCCTACCCAGGGGGAACAAAATTCAGGGATCTCTAGAGTTGTGTCCAAAAAGTCATAGTGCAAATTGGTGAAGTGTTACATGAATGAAAGTGTTTGGTTCTGTCTTTTGAATTTAAGTCTTGAGCTAACGGTGGGCCTTTTACAGGTCCTTTGAGAGCATCAAAGGGTACACAAAGCAAGAGTAAGTGCAGGCTTGGGAACGCGCGTCCTGGGCACACGAGGGCAACAACACAAGGAAAGGAACTCAAGGTTGGAAAACCCGCAACACCCTTTGTCAATTCTTAGTTTAGGCTAAGTGCGGGTAGTGTTAGAAGTAATTCCAGGCAACGATAGGCACGAGATAAATCAAAGACTATCTAAGAAATCAAGTTCAAGTCAAGAGATAACCTGTGTGTGTGAACGACAACCTTAAAAGAAAAGAACCTAACGTGAAACGACCAACTAAAGTGCGAAATTAAACTCAAGTATTCCTAACAACGTGATATCAGACAAGAGTATAAACACGATAATCAACATAAAAAGGGAATTAAGTAATTGATACAAAGGACTCAGAAACGTGGTTTGTACCTGGGACAAATTGGGTTAATCAATTAGGCATATGAACCTTAGATCAGGACGACACCTAGTAAGAGATAGACAAAGCCTTAGGTCTTCAGAGGCTAGTGTCAATCATACTGCGAGGTCTTGGGCCCAGCAGTTGAGTCACCACTCGCATTACCCTAGCTCTGATACCAGTGAATCAGAGATGTCTCAAGGCATGGACAGACCTACGGGAAGTTCAAGAGTGCCATACTTGCACAGGGTAGAAGGCCCATACAAAACGCAGTTGGAATACCTTAGGACCAAACCGATTAGGTGCCAGCATCTATGAGGACGGCCTAGGAAGATCTGTGGTACAGATTAAGAATCCTGATCAATCCATTGGACTAGAGCGCCCAGCTGTCAAGTTTGAAAGCGGAGCATACTTGGACAAAGAAGGAACCATATACGTAGTCACCAGTCACCCAGATAGGACGGACGAATTTGGGAAATGTGATCCCAGAAGCGGACTTAGGTGACCTAGATCAAGGAAACATGGGTACAGAACCTAGAACCCCTCGAGGCAAATCGGTTCTCACTAGGATTATAACACCAGAGTGGATTCCCCAGGATAATAAGAGCATAGATTTGCTCCTCAATCAAGAAATTGACGAAGCCTTTTGGAGGTATAAATCTGATCAGCCAACTGATATAGGAACAATCATGATCTATGAGTTTAAGGATCCTGATAGCCCAGGCAGAGTGACCTACTTAGATCACGCTTCAGAGAGGATCTTTGTGGTGGCAGAAAATGATAGGCATGCTTACACTTGGAAGGGTGAATTCGTTTTCCCCCAACCAAGATCGAACGTGTCCTTTGGCCACCCAGGAGCTGGAACCTCCCACGCTCACGGAACTCAAAGAGACAGACATAGAGAAAGGCCGGAGGTGAGCTTTGCCAACTCAGGGGGCAGAGAAAGAACGAGGACAGAAACAAATAGAGTAGAGCCTGAGGTACTTAGAGCTCACAGGAATCAAAGAAATGCGGATGAGTTCCCTCTACCACGACCTAGAGAGCACACAAGGACCTTGAGACCAACTCAGCTAGTTAAGTCCATGAAGAACTACTTCGATGGCACTGGAGATCCATACGATCATGTGGCTGAGTTTAGGCAAGTCTTGAGAGCCGAACAAGTGGAGGATCTATTCACGCAGTACAATGCCTTTGGTCTAACCCTTAGGAACACTGCCCTGACATGATTTCAGCCACTAAACGAGAGACAGTTCAAGAGCATAGACCAACTCCTAGAGGCTTTCATTATTGAATTCTCTAAGAGTGGCATAAGACATAATACCTCCTCACTGATTCACAGCTTCAAGCAAACCCCTCAAGAGACCGTGAGACTTGCAGGAAGGAGATTTAGGCAATATCTTGAAAGATGCCCTGTCCCTGAGCTACCCACACCAGCTAAGCAAGTGGCATTATTCTTGGATGGATTGCTAAGTACCAAATTAAGATCATATGTGTACTTGAAGGACCCTAGGACCATAGAAGAGTGTGTACGCATGTGTATTGACATTGAGGATAACCTAGGGGAGGAGTTAGAGCTTTCCAAGATATACAAAGATTCAGATAGTGCCTCTAGCCTCTCTTCCACGCAATCCACATCGATTGAGGAACTTGCAGAGAAAGTTGCTCAGAAACTAGGTGTCTCTAGTAAACAAATCCAAGGTTCGCCCTGTAAAAAGATGTTATAATTGTGGAGGCGACCATATGGCAAATGTCTGTCCCATTATGGCTCAACCCCAAGTAAATTCTAGTAGCCAGTACTGCACCATAGAACGGAGGTACACCAATCACACCGCGCAAGATTGCCCATACAACAAGCAGGCGGTTAGGCAACCCTACCCTCAGCCATACCCTCAGCAGGGAAGATACCAGAACCCGTACCCTCCACAACCATATGGCAGGCCACAACAACCTTATCAGCAACCATACCAAAACCAACAAAGGCCTCAGCCTGTGTTAGCTCAACAACCCCCTGCCCCAGCTAATGCGATCCCAGTAAAATACGGAGCAGCAGAAGAAAACCTGAATAGGGCTATAATCCCGGTAACCCCACTGCTTTCCGAAAGTGACCCCAGTGACCATAGCTTTGATTCTACACATGTCGATAGTCCCCATGCTTACTACATGCAATCTCCTGAACATGGTGAGTCCTACTACAGTGAGGAACCGAGTGAACCTAGTTGGGAGTCAGATTACACAAACGTCATGTATACGAACCCCAATCCTAAGCCTCAACCTAGGCAGGTAAGACCCCCATTCCCTAGAGGACCATGCTACAGATGTCAGGGAGATCACCTCATTCGTGATTGTCCCTTACCTCCACTCACACAACCCTAGTCAGTAACAATTCAGGGCTTTTGCCAAGAATGTGGAAAGGAGCATCTCTTACGAGACTGCCCTAAGAATCCTAATAATATGCCAAAAATCACTCCTATTAACGTTATTGGATTGGTGGTAGACTCCACAAGAAGTGTGACATCCACCGCACCAGTACAGGTAGTGACTAGAGCTCAGGCATTGCAGCAGAATCAAGGGGTAAACCAGGATAAGAACCCAGAGGCTAGTGAAACCGAGAGCGTGACAAAGAAAAGGACTAGAGCGTGGAAAGATAGTTGGGAAAGAATGAAAAGACAATGGGCTAAAAAGATGAGTGAACTTGAGGAAAGCATAAGAGAAACCAAAGCCAAGATAACTGAACTCACATCTCAAACTCCCTCTCACACTACCCCACCACCACCATTCCCATCGCCATCCAACCCGCCACCTTCCAACCCACCTCATATGATTCCACCACCCCCTAGAGTAGGATCAGTATTAGCTGATCCCACTCCTGAAGATATAGACGATGCTTAAAGCATATCAGGCCAGAATCCAAGAAGGGCCAAATGTCACGGATCATGACAAGTGTTACCCTAGAGCTGACCTAGAGATAGAAAGAACCAAGCTTTGCGCGAAAATGGTCGCATTGGCTCAGACTATGTTTGAAGCCAGTCGCCTTTTCAATTACTCGGGCTCAGCCAAGACGCAATTACACTTGGATGGACTTCTAGAGAAGTTAGAGGGCATAATTGCAAGATCGGCCAATGAAGAAAAAAATCAAGAAAGAGATAACGCAAGCAAAAACATGACCCATCCCCCACCGAAAGCTTATGTGCCCAATTCCACTGAACCAGACAACCCCCCCTCCCTAGAAAGAATAGAGAAGCTGATTGCACAATCAGAAAAGGAACCAGCCTCTCAACACAAGGACAAGGCAAGTGAAAGAGTAAGCATTCCTGCTCAGGAAGCCTATGTGCCTGAAGCCTATGTGCCTAACTCTACGGAGCCAGACACATCATCTTCTATGAATCGGTTCATACTAGAATTCCTACGCGAGATTCAAGAAGACAAATGGGCTAAAGAAAGTGAAGTCCCTCCTCCCATTGAACTTGTGGATGATGCACATTATCAATTCCCACAAGACATCCCATCCATTTATGGAGAGCAAGAGAGTACCCAATCTCAAGAAAGATTAGACTTCGAGTCTAATTCTTTACAAGAACTACCCTATTTCACAGGCCCATGGGAAGCAAAGTCCACCTGTATGAGAGCACCTACAGTCATGGTAAGAAACGAAGATTCAGTCATACCTAGGAACACAGAAGTGGTGAAGAACACCAAAGTGCAGTGCAATCTCACTTTGGAAGAGCTGCTTAAGGTTAGACCAGAAGTGTGGAAACATGTAGCCAATCAAGTGCCCGAGATAGCAAAACCTCGTTCCCAGGCAGGATCACATAGGACAGTGCCAGAGATACCCTTGGATAAGATAGGAGATATGTGTGAAGGTGAAGAAGGGAACACCTATCTTCCCATTACCTACCAGGAGTACACCTTTTTGTGCAGGAGTTGCAATTGCCACCACTTCCCTATGGAAGCGTTGGGGCAAACCTGCACTCAGGCCAACGAGAATGAAATTGCAGATGGCCGATGGTCATATTGAGAGACCCTTAGGATTGCTAGAAGGAATAACTCTCACCACCTGTGGTGTCGAGTTTGAGCATACATTTGCTATATGTGACTTCAGCAAAAATCATGCCTATGAGATGATTTTGGGAAGACCATTTATGCGACAGTTGCAAGTGGTACAGGATGGGGAACCAATTCCTTGTATTTGCAACACCTAGGTGTTACGACCAAAGTCAATCTTAAGGATTACTCTCATAGAGATGTACCTCCTATCCAATGGAATCCCATCCATAGAGCCAAAGATGATACAGAATCGGTGCATTCCATTGGGTCAGGATCCTCTTGGATGCATGAAGACACCCACTTATGGATGTGCAAAGTAGCAGTAGACGAAGAGAAGAGAGAAAAAGCCAGAGAGGTAGGTGCAAAAGAAACCCATAGATCAATCCAAGACCCAGCCTATGCACCTGTAGTTTTTCCAGACGAAGAATTTGAACCTCACAGCTGGGCAGAAATTTTAGCAACCATGGATGTAGCCATCAATGAGGAACAATGGACACCTCACTGTGATGAGGATGGCTATGACATTTCAGTCTTCTCCATAGAGCTAATCATGGGAGAGGCAGTTCTAGAAGAATGCGAACCTAGCCCTGATGCATTTGAGGATGCAAGTGACTCCGATCTAGAGTCAATCATTATGGACCCACCTTTTGCATCAGATGAAGAATACTTCCATGAAGTAGAATTTCAACCCCAGAGGCATGGAGAGCTTACAAATGATGTAAGATTAGCCACACATGTGACCCGGACGGAAGAAGGAAAGAAACGAAAGAAGAAAGAAGTCTCACCAGAAGAGGAAGAATCTTTGTTTGAGGTCCCAAAAAATTTTAAGAAGTACGAGATAGACGATAGGAGAGTCATGATAAGAATGCCTAAACGAGAGGCGCAATCAGGAGAGGCCCATGATAACAAAGAAACCACCAAGAAAATAGTAGTGGCCCTAGAAGAAGGAGAGGAGAGATGCACGTACATAGGCCATGACCTAACAGAGGAAGAAGAGCATGCGTTAATAGCCTTGCTAAGAGAATACAGAGATGTATTCGCTTGGAGTTACAAGGATTTGAAAGGTGTTGACCCTGATATATGCTCACACACTATCCCCATGACCTCAGATGCTAAACCCTCTAAGCAAAAGCCCTATACATATAACGATAATTACGCTGTTAAGATCAAAGAGGAGATAGATAGACTAGTCGAAGCTAGATTTATCTATGAAATTGAGCACACTGAGTGGGTATCCCCCATCGTAGTGGTGCCCAAGAAGAATGGCAAGCTGCGTGTATGCATCAACTTGAAGAAGGTCAATGCAGCCACAATTCGAGATAACTATCCGCTTCCCATCACAGAACACCTCTTAGAAAGAGTAGCAGGCAAGGAAGTGTACAGCTTCCTTGATGGATTTTCGGGCTACAATCAAGTAGCCATAGCTCCAGAAGATCAGCATAAGACGGCTTTTGCCACAGAGTGGGGTATATTTGCCTTTCGTGTAATGCCATTTGGGCTTACCAATGCACCAGCGACCTTCCAAAGACTAATGTGCCATGTATTTAAGGAGTTCCTGAGGAAAAACTTAGAAGTCTATGTTGATGATCTTTGTGCTCATTCCAACATTAGACAAACCCATATTCCTGAACTCAGACAAATCTTTGACAAATGTAGAGAATATCAAGTCTGCCTGAACCCAGAAAAGTGTGTCTTTATGGTCAGGCAAGGCAAGATTCTAGGACACATAGTGTCAAAGAATGGCATATCTACTGACGAAGAGCAAGTGAGAGCTATAGCAGAGCTACCTAGGCCGAGGAATGTCAAGGAAGTACAAGCTTTCATGGGACATTGTGGTTACTACCGTCGGTTCATTCACATGTATGCTGTCATTGCAAAGCCCATGTACGGACTTCTGACAAACTTTGAATGGACTGAGGAATGTGAGAATTCCTTCAATGAGCTTAAACGGCGATTATGTTCATCACCAATCTTAACCACACCAGATTGGAACAAGCCATTCCATGTTCATGTGGATGCATCCAATTATGCCATTGGATGTGTGCTTGCACAGCCTACTGGTGAAGGTAATATGGATCTTCCAATTGCCTATGCTAGTCGACAATTGAATGCAGCTGAACGAAATTACACCACTACTGAGAGAGAAGGCTTAGGCATGATATATGCAGTTAAGAAATTTAGACACTATTTGCTTGCAAATAAGTTTAATTTTTTTACTGACCACCAAGCATTGTTATATCTCGTAAACAAGCCATGCAATACAGGAAGATTAGTAAGATGGTTTCTCTTGCTAATGGAATATGATTTTGAGGTAGTGGTGAGAAAAGGGAGGACTCATTTGAGAGCAGATCATCTCTCTAGGCTCACATCTGGAGAAGCCCCACAAGGAGTATCAGATGACCTTCCTGATGCTTACTTGTTTAACTTGGAAGTGGTGCCGCAGTGGGCTAAGCCATTGGTGCCAGTATTGACATACGGACCTAACCATCCAGTAGTAAACACACAGAATAGGGAGGTAGTAAAAGCCCAAAAGTATCACATCATGGCTGGAAGTATGTACAAGCACACAGATCAAGGGATCTTGGCTTGTTGTGTGGAAGAGGACGAGTACAATAAATGGTTGCATTTAGCACATGTAGGTGCGTTAGAGCAACACTACTCAAAGCAACGAACCTTACAGACACTAAGGAGACTCGGAGTACATTGGCCAACTATGGAAGCTGATGTCCAAAGGTTGTGCAAGGAATGCCCAATCTGTTGCACTAAACCACCTGTGGAACATGCCACTCTTTATCAAGTGTCCATAGTGCCAGATTGGAGTGAACCACTAGTATCCTTCCTGAGGACGAAAACATTCCCTCCAGACATGACTCTGGCTAGGAAAAGGAGTTTAGAACAAGAAGCCCAGGATTACTCACTCATTGGTGATAATCTATATAAGCGTGGTAAAGATGGGTACCTAAGGCTATGCGTCCATGAAAGTGAATATCTCAAGATCTTGGACACTGCTCACCAAGGTGTAGCAGGAGGACACTTTGGACCAGATCGGGTGATCAAGGCAATACTATTTGCGGGCTTCTAGTGGCCGACCCTTCACATGGGTGCACATACCTATGTGGAACGCTGTGATGTCTGTCAGAGAACTCAGTATCCTATACGTAAAGATGAGATGCCACTGAAACCTATGATGGGTGGACGTGCATTCTCTAAGTGGGGAATAGACTTCGTAGGTCCTATTTATCCCCTAGCTAAGGGTTCCCATGCAGAATATATCATTGTTGCGACAGACTATCTAACAAAGTGGGTAGAGGTAAAAGCCACAACGAAGAACGATGCTCAAACAACAGCTAAGTTTTTATTTGAAAATGTGTTCACTAGATACGGGCTACCTATAGAGCTAGTTAGTGATAGAGGCACTCACTTCTTGAACGAAGTGATTGAAAGTCTACTCCAAGAATTCTTGGTAGTTCATAAGAAATCTGCCCCCTATCACCCTCAAGCAAATGGCCAGGCTGAGAGCACCAACAAGATCTTATGCAACGTATTGACGAAATTAGTGAACAATAAACGCTCTGATTGGGACAAACAGCTACACCATGCTGTTTGGGCATACCGAGTTGCCTACAAAACGGTACTCCAAGCCACCCCCTTTCAGATGGTATTTGGCCAAAATGCTGTGTTACCTTTAGACTTTTTGATACCTACATTGAAAGTAGCACAAGAGCACGAATGGACGGGTCATGAACTATCCTCTAGACTTTTTGACCTGGAACGATTAGGAGAAACAAGACTGAGGG
>CM035415.1:1652531-1655031 GCA_020310875.1 Ceratopteris richardii | reverse complement strand
CTTTGCCTTGGGAACTTGATCTCTTTCTTTGACATGGCTTCTTTCTCCATCATGTGTCCTTCATCATCTTCAACTTCATTACCTTCTTCATCCAACTCCACCAATGTTGCTTTGCCTTTGTTGATTGATTGTGCTTCATAGCTTGATGAAGATCTCCCCCTCCATGGTGAGTTCATGCTTGAACTATCTTCATTGATGGAACACCTTGGGCCGCTTAGCTCTAGGTCGATTTGTTCTTCATCATGTCCATGCTTTTCTTCTTCATAGTCCTGCATACAATCATACTTCTTATACCAAGGGAGTAGCTCATCAAATGCTACATCCCTTGATATCCTCAAGTCCTTTGTGTTTGGGTTGAAGCACCTGTAACCTTTATGATCATTTGAATATCCTAGAAACACACACTTTACTGCCTTTGGTTGTAGCTTGTGCCTCAATTCACTTGGCACATGTACATAACAAGTACATCCAAATATCTTCAAGTGGGAAAGATCAGGTTTCTTACCATAATAGGCTTGATATGGTGTCAAGCCATGGATCCCTGAGGTAGGAGCCCTATTCATAAGATACACGGTGGTATTTGCTGCATCACTCCAAAACATGTTAGGTACATTCATCTCATTAAGCATTGCTCTAGCGATCTCGGCAATGTATCTATTTTTTCTCTCTGCTACTCCATTTTGTTGGGGGTGTACCTGCATGTTACTTGCCTCTTGATGCCTTGATCCATTAAAAAATAAAAAAACTCATTGGAGAAATATTCTCCCCCTCCATCGGACCTTAGCTTCTTGATATATGTACCTGTTTCCTCTTCTCTACCATTGCCTTGAATGCTTTGAAACATGTAAACACATCTGATTTGTTTTTGATGAAATAAACCCAAACCATCCTTGTGCAATCATCTATAAAAGTGACAAAGTACTTGTTACCTGCAATGGATTGCTCTTTGGTTGGCCCCCACACATCTGTATGTATCAACTCCAATGGATGTTGGCTTATGTAGCCACTCTTCTTGAATGGAAGTCTCGCTTGCTTCCCTAGTTGACAAGATTCACATAAATGCTTCATACGTTGTCCTTGGAAGTTGGGAAGACCTTCAACCAGCCTCTTGAATTGCATTTCCTTCATTCTTTGTATGTTGATGTGACCTATCCTCTTGTGCCACAAGTCCAACTCCGAAATCCTCTTGTTTCCATATGTGAAGTAGACATGTTGAGTGGAATGAGAATTTACCTCCAAAGTGAAGAGTCTCCCTTGCTTCTTTCCTCTTGCTATGACCTTGTAACCTTGCTTAGGGTTCTCCACAAAGCATCCACCTTTGTTGAATTTTACTTGATAGCCTCTTTCAACCATTTGCCCAACGGACACCAAGTTCTTTGTGACAGTAGGTACATGCAAGACATCCTTGAGACATCTTCCTTCCTCCTTGTCATCCAAAGCTACATCTCCAACATGGGAGATCTCATGGGCTGTATCATCACCTGTTTCTACATGTCCTTTACCTTTGGGAACATGTAGATTAGTAAACCAAGAAGCATTGCAACTCATATGGTTGCTACATCCACTATCAATATACCAAGTGTTATCTACTTTGCTTGAATTCCCATTCATGTGCATCATCAAGAGATTGTCATTTTCTGAACTTGTAGAAGCATAATTACCTTGGCCTTTGTATGAAGAACCTTGATTATAGCTCCTTTGGTTTCCTCCTTGGTAGCAATCTCTAGCATAGTGGCCAAACTTGCCACATATGTAACATCCTTCACCATCTTGATTCTTGTTTTGTTGATGTCGTCCTCCTCTTCCTCTTGTTCTTCCTCTCCCTCTTTGTGATGAGGTGCCTTGGTCATGTCCTTGATTGCTTGAGTGGCCTTCCCTTCCTCCAAACCTTCCTTTGCCCCTTCCTTGTCCTCGTCTTCCTTTGCCCCTTTGATTACCTGCATAGAAAACTTGTGCATCCTTGCTTTTAGTTGAACTTCCACCTATGTTCATTTCTTCGGTGACCATGAGAGCAACCAATTGCTCAAAATTGGGAAGATTATCCCTTACATATACTGAAGTGGTAAAGGGTTGTCACTTCTCATCATCTCTCAAACCATTGAGAGTATAAGCCACAAGATCGTCATCGTCTACGTGGCTTCCAATGGATCCCAATGCATCTGATAACTCCTTGACCTTAAGTATGTAGTCATTTATGCTACTCCCTGAGCTCTTCCTAAGGTTGTTGAGCTCATTCTTGAGTTGGATCTTCCTTGCTTTGGTGCTTGTTGAATAAAGCATTTCAAGTGTCTCCCATACCTTCATGCTTGAATCCAAGTCTTGGATATGGCCGATCATGCTATTGCTAATGTGTTGGGAAAGGATAAAGATAACCCTCTTGTCTCTTTCATTCCATTCCCTAAAGGCCCTTCTCTGATCATTGGTTGGATTCTCATCCAACCTAGGTCTTGGTTCACTTCCACTAATCAACCCCCAAAGGCCCTTGCCCATAAGATAGTTG
>CM035415.1:1577531-1640031 GCA_020310875.1 Ceratopteris richardii | reverse complement strand
TTTCTCAGTGCTCACTGAACCAAATCAAGAGATCTATAGCTCATTGGAACCAGCGCAAGGTCTACTACAATCATACAAAATTTTAGAAGATTTCATTCAGCCATTTGGGAGAAATCCGCTTCGAAGTGCACACTGGTCTGTGTCTGCAGAGTTCCTAAAAAGTCGGGGGTAATCAGATTTTTCCTAAACTTATTTCTCAGTGTATGGTTTATCAATTTGAGTGATTCCACTTGTGATTGGTAGCTTACTAAGGTACTTTAATACTCCCAAAAGGAATTGTTTCAATTTTAAGTGTGCTGGTCACACTGACCATAACACTGAGCAGGTATCATTACAGAAATAGTAAGATTTTGGATTTGTGAAGGAACCAAGTTATCTGTTTTGGTTTGATCATCACACAAATCATTTCCAAAGTACATATATGGTTTCTTTGTGTCATTTGGAAGCTAAGCAAGTGTACTAAGCATATCTGGAATCAAAGGAGGGCAGGTGTGAAGCAGGTTTTGCAGCATCAACTCATTTCTTGAGTGCATCCAACCATCACTCCCAACAGTGGTATCAGAGCAAAGAAGGTAAACATGGGTGATGGTTTCCCTTCATTCATTGACAAATTGGACAGAAACAATTACCAGGCTTGGTCATTGAGAATGAAGACCTATCTACAAGGGAGAAGCTTATTTGGATACATATCAGGAGATGAGGAATTGCCCTCATTCAAGACCAGAGGACTACCCACAAAGGATGAACATGAAAGACTCAACCAATGGTGTGCAAAGGATGCTTTGGCAAGGTCTTATCTCTTAAACTCTATATCTGACTTTCTTTTACCTCATGTAAGGAATTGTAAGACTTCCCAAGAGACTTGGGAAACCTTGTCAAACTATTTTTCTTCCAACACAAGGGCTAGGAAGAATCAATTGTGGATTGAGTTCACAACCCTTAGGAAGCAGCCCAAGCAATCAGTCTCAGAGTATGTGACAAAGATCAAAGATGTGGCAGACCAATTAGCAAGCATTGGAGAGGAGATTGAAGAGGAGCAAATAGTCAGGCAAGTAACAAATGGACTCAAGGCAAATGATAAGTGGGAAAGTTTCACCACTGCAATGGACCTCTGTATGGACATGCATACCCCTGATCTCACAACACTCATGGGCCAACTATTTACACATGAAGCAAAGTTTACAAAGGCTGGAGATCAATCAAAAGGTAACAACCCCTCTGCTCTCTATACTGATAAGAAAGTTAAAGATAAAGGTAAAGGGAAGAAACAGGATGAAGAAGGCTCTACCTCCCAAGCTAATTATGCAGGGAGAGGAAGATCATCTAGAGGAAGAGGCAGAGGAGGTAAGTCAGGTAGGGGGAGACCCTACAACTCATCACCATGCAACATTTGTGGATTATCCAATCATACCACAGATGAATGCTACAAGAACTACAAAAATCAGAGAGGAAGAGGATACTCAAGAGGTGGATACTCTCAAGGGAGAGGCAGATTCAATCAACACCAAGGCTACAATGGATACAACAACCAATACAACAACAACTACAACAACAACCACAATGGTAACTACCAAGGTGGATTCAGAAATAGAAGAGACTACAACAACTACACAGAGGAGCAAGATGACTCCCTATTGAGCATGAATATGACCTCTAAGGCAGGTACAAATGATGATCATTTATTTTACATTGACTCAGGGTGTTCTAACCATGTAGCTGGCAATGTGGCACTACTTTCTGATTTGGAAGAGCCCAAGGGCAAACATCAGGTACAAACAGGTGATGACACTAAACATTCTGTTATTAAGATTGGGAATGTGAAGACATGTGATGGCAACCAGAATCTATTGAGCAGAGTACTCTATGTACCAACCATCACCAAGAATCTAATGAGTGTTGGTCAGATTGTGGAGAAAGGTTTGCAGGTCAGATTCACACAACATGGAGCATATGTGGAGGACCCAAGACATGGATTCAGAAGGATAGCCAAAGGGGAGAAATCAGGTAGATTATTTACATTTGAGCTAGAAGACACCAAGAATATTGCTTTGTATAATTATAAGGATCAGACACTTTCAGAGTTAGAAATATGGCACAAGAGATTAGGGCACATAGGTGAAAGAACCCTAAAGCAAATGTGCAGAGATCAATGTGTGCTTGGGATACCTAATGTGTCCAAGCAACACATGATTTACAAGTGTGGATCATGTCAATTTGGTAAGTCTCACAGATTACCCTACTCAAGGAAAGGTTTCATGCATGAAGACTACCTAGACTTGGTACACACAGATGTTTGGGGACCTAGCAAGGACCCTTCCATTTCTGGTTCAAGGTATTATGTGTCCTTCATTGATGATTATAGCAGGTGGACCATTTTATACTTTATGAAGCATAAAGATGAAGTGTTTAATTGTTTCAAGAGGTATCTTGCACTTGTTGAAAATCAAACAGGAAGAAGCTTGAAGAGGCTAAGGTCAGATGGTGGAGGAGAGTACTTCTCCAATGAGTTTGAAGATTTCTTGCAGGAAAGAGGCATCAAAAGGGAGATTACTACAAGGTACTCACCTGAACAAAATGGGGTAGCTGAAAGAAGGAATAGACTCATTGTGGAAACAGCTAGGTCTATGCTTAATGAAAAGAACTTACCAAACTATCTTTGGGCAGAGAGTGTATCCACTGCCACTTATCTCATCAATAGGTTGCCATCCAAATCACTTGATGGCATGACACCATATGAAGCTTGGCATGGTAAGAGACCCTCTCTGGATCATTGCAAAATCTTTGGTTGTGTTGCATATGTGCATATTCCCTCACAGGTAAGGGGAAAGCTAGACCCCAAGGCTGAAAAATGTATCTTCATTGGTTATGATTTGAACCAAAAGGGATACAGATCCTACAACCCAACAAACAAAGGTTTCAAGGTAAGCAGAGATGTCATCTTTGATGAGAATGACTCTTGGTATGAAAATGAATGCAGGAAGATTAGTCTACCCTATGATATGGAAGAAGATTTTCCAAAGCTCACCAAGGAAGAACCAATTCAGCAAGAAGATTCAAGCTCAGATGATGATGATACAATAAATCTTGAAGAGTTCAAGGCTTGGAAGTCCAAAGGGAAAATGAAGATGAAGCAACTAGAGGATAAACCAGAATCCTCAACTCAAGCAATGAGGAGATCTCAGAGAGAAAAGAAGAAGCCTATCAGATTTGGGTATGACACATCACTTGTAACTAAACATTCTGTATATCTTGCAAAGGACTTGTTGAATGAAGAACCAGGTACCTATGAAGAAGCAATTACCAAACCAGAATGGAGAGAAGCCATGGATGAAGAGATGGAGGCTCTCAAGGAAAGTGATACTTGGGACTTGGTACCCAAGAAAGACTCTATGAAGGTAATAGGATCCAGATGGATCTAGAAACTAAAGAAGAATTCAGATGGAACAATAAACAGGTACAAAGCTAGGTTGGTAGCCAAGGGTTTTGCACAAACCCAAGGCATTGATTATGAGGAGACATTTTCTCTTGTGGCTAAGATGCCAACTATCAGAATTTTGGTGAGTGTAGTTGCATCCAAGAATTGGAATATGTACCAATTAGATGTCAAGAATGCTTTCTTGAATGGATGGATATCTGAAGAAGTCTACATGTCACAACCACCTGGCTATGAAGATGCAAAAAAGGTACATTATGTTTGTAAATAGAAGAAGGCTCTGTATGGCTTAAAGCAGGCACCTAGAGCATGGAATTACAGATTGACAACCTACCTCCAAGACCAAGGATTTGTGATGAGTAAAGCAGACACTTCTCTATTCATAAAGAGAAGTAGCACAGAGGTAATCTACTTATGTGTTTATGTTGATGACATCATCATTACAGGTAATGATATCAATGGGATTAGACACATCAAAGGACAGATGATGAAAGAATTCAAGATTAGTGATCTTGGATTATTGAAGTACTTCTTAGGTCTTGAGTTAGTCTACACCAACTCAGGTATATATATCACTCAAAAGAAATATGTACAGGATATGGTCAAGAAGTTTGGCTTGCAGGATGCTAAGGTATCTACTACTCCAATGGAGGTCAACCTAAAGCTAAGTGCTCATGAAGGAGAAGAAGTCCAAGACATCACAAGATACCAAAGTATGGTAGGTAGTTTGAACTATGCTACCTTGACAAGAATTGACATAGCATATGGAGTTAGTGTGCTTAGTCAATTCATGCACAAACCAAGGGTACCTCACCTAGAGGCAGCAAAGAAGATCTTGAAGTATCTGAAGGGAACTCAAAGTCATGGTTTGTACTTTCCTTATACATCAGATATTGACATTAAAGTTTACTCAGATGCAGATTGGGCAGGATGCAAGGATGATAGGAGAAGCACCTCAGGATACATTTGTTTTACAGGAGATAAGCCTATTTCTTGGTCAGCCAAGAAGCAACCTACAGTGGCATTGTCATCCACTGAAGCAGAGTATAGAGGGCTTGCCAATGCCACTCAAGAAGCTATCTGGTTGAAGCTTCTATATACAGAGTTAGGTCTATATACAAGGCCACCAATCATTTTTGGAGACAACACTAGTTCTCTTCACCTTGTAGCAAATCCAATTTATCATGCCAGAACCAAACACATAGAGGTTCATTACCACTATGTGAGAGAGAAGTTACTTAGCAAAGAGATTCAATTGACATATGTGTCTACTAATATGCAATGTGCAGATTTACTTACAAAGGCATTAGATGGAAACAAGTTATGCAGATTTAAATCTATGATTGGATTGCAGGAAGTAATTGAAGATTGAAGATGAAGACTTAAGCCAAAGTGTTTGGCTTGAGGGGGAGCTGTTGGTGCATATCAAGCCTTCACACATTGGCTTGGAATCATGGAAGACTAACTTGGACAAAGCTTTATCAAGGCTTCACTTGCAGCAAGGTTTAGATGAACATGTGCTTAGATGTTCTTACCTTCTTACCCCTTTGTAAAAGTCTATATGACTTGGCATTCATATGTAATCACTTTAGTCACTCACCTACCTCATTAGTCGTGGAAAAGAGAATGATTTAGTGGAGAGAATATCTCCCTACTTTTAGTAGAGATATTCTAGGGAGCCTAAGTTTGAATTTTGAAATTCAAATCACCATCAAACTCCTATAAAAGCTACAATCAAAAAGTCACGGTTAGTCCAGTCAATTAAGCTCACTCCCCGAGGTATTTTCTCATTGTAACTATGTGTGTGTTAGTGCTACTCCATAGCCTACACCACCACCCCTCAATTAGCCATGCTTGGCATGCTAATGAGCTTGTATAATCATATCAATCAATAGATATATACACATTCATCATCTCTGGTTCTCTGTGCTTTCTACTTCAAGTCTGTCAACCTCCAAGGAGCATTTCTCAGTGCTCACTGAACCAAATCAAGAGATCTATAGCTCATTGGAACCACCTCAAAGTCTACTACAAGCATACAAAATTTCAGAAGATTTCATTCAGCCATTTGGGAGAAATCCGCTTCGATATGTAACATCCTTCGCCATCTTGATTCCTGTTTTGTTGATGTCGTCCTCCTCTTCCTCTTGATCTTCCTCTCCCTCTTTGTGATGAGGTGCCTTGGTCATGTCCTTGATTTCTTGAGTGGCCTTGCCTTCCTCCAAACCTTCCTTTGCCCCTTCCTTGTCCTTGTCTTCCTTTGCCCCTTTGATTACCTGCATAGAAAACTTGTGCATCTTTGCTTTTAGTTGAACTTACACCTATGTTCATTTCTTCGGTGACCATGAGAGCAACCAATTGCTCAAAATCGGGAAGATATCCCTTACTAAACTGAAGTGGTAAAGGGTTTCCACTTCTCATCATCTCTCAAACCATTGAGAGTATAAGCCACAAGATCGTCATCGTCTACGTGGCTTCCAATGGATCCCAATGCATCTGATAACTCCTTGACCTTAAGTATGTAGTCATTTATGCTACTCCCTGAGCTCTTCCTAAGGTTGTTGAGCTCATTCTTGAGTTGGATCTTCCTTGCTTTGGTGCTTGTTGAATAAAGCCTTTCAAGTGTCTCCCATACCTTCATGCTTGAATCCAGGTCTTGGATATGGCCGATCATGCTATTGCTAATGTGTTGGGAAAGAATAAAGATAACCCTCTTGTCTCTTTCAATCCATTCCCTAAAGGCCCTTCTCTGGTCATTGGTTGGATTCTCATCCAACCTAGGTCTTGGTTCACTTCCACTAATCAACCCCCAAAGGCCCTTGCCCATAAGATAGTTGGAGACCCTAAATCTCCATGGTTGATAGTTACCTTTGTCTAGCTTTTCAATTTGAGTGTTGAAGTCTCCCATATCTAGTCTTTGATACTTGACCTAGCCCTTGGCTAATGCTCCAATGTGTGTAAAATGAAAATGAGGCTCTGAGGTTACCTCAATCCAAAGCTTTCCTTAGATGGACACCTTGTGCTCTTGCAAATTTGAGTAGAATAGCTCCCCCTTGATGTGAGCTACCTCCAAGAAGCTTTTGTTGATGCAACTCTTCAACCACCAACTCCAAGAGGTCTTCTTGCTTGTATGTGATACCTCCAAGATGCCCAAATGCTCTGATACCACTGATGGGGGAAGTATCTCAACCCCTAAGCAACGACGAAGCGTGAATGACCTCCACAGGTATCCTTCTTTGACCTCTGCACACCAAAAAATGCTCTTACTCAGAGCTTATGCAGAGAACTCCAGTGAGCTTTTGTAGACCTGTAGTAGACACCAAGGGCTTTCCAACAAAATAAATTTCACTTGAAATGGATGCTTACACAAAGAGAAACAATGTCTACAACATGAGCTAGTTGAATGCTCACAACTGCTAGTCAACCAGAGACCTCACTTCACTCCAGCAAACTTTTCTCAGAGATTATACAGAGAATGAATCTCAAACTTGAGTCAACTTTAAAGGGTCTTGCTTATCACAACTCCAGCACTTAGTGCTCACTTTACATGAGCTAAAACTCCAAGAAGATGGCCCAAAAGAAGTCGGCATACATGCTCCTTTTATAGTGAGAGGTGTGCCCCTAAAATCTAAGAACCACCTTTCCAAATCAGCCTCCTAACTTGGAGGAATTAGTTGAGATGACTTGGGGAGTGGTTGAGTGACTTTTCTTGATGGAATCTCGTGGCTTTTGGCTTCCTTTGATTGCTCCACATGTCCATAAAAGATTCCCCACGAATTTTTAGCTTGAAGCTTGACTTTTAACATATGTATATTTATATGTATATGTATATGTATATGTATATGTATATGTATATGTATATGTATATGTATATGTATATGTATATGTATATGTATATGTATATGTATATGTATATGTATATGTATATGTATATGTATATGTATATGTATATGTATATGTATATGTATATGTATATGTATATGTATATGTATATGTATATGTATATGTATATGTATATGTATATGTATATGTATATGTATATGTATATGTATATGTATATGTATATGTATATGTATATGTATATGTATATGTATATGTTTATGTATATGTATCTGTATATGTATATGTATATGTACATGTATATGTACATGTACATGTATATGTTTATGTATATGTATATGTGTATGTATATGTATATGTATATGTATATGTATATGTATATGTATATGTATATGTATATGTATATGTATATGTATATGTATATGTATATGTATATGTATATGTATATGTATATGTATATGTATATGTATATGTATATGTATATGTATATGTATATGTATATGTATATGTATATGTATATGTATATGTATATGTATATGTATATGTATATGTATATGTATATGTATATGTATATGTATATGTATATGTATATGTATATGTATATGTATATGTATATGTATATGTATATGTATATGTATATGTATATGTATATGTATACATATATGTATACGTATACATATACATATATGTGTATGTATATGTATATGTGTATGTATATGTATATATATATATATGTATATGTTTATGTGTATGTATATGTATATGTATATTTATATGTATTTGTATATGTATATGTATATGTATATGTATATGTATATGTATATGTATATGTATATGTATATGTATATGTATATGTATATGTATATGTATATGCATTTGTATATGTATATGTATATGTATATGTATATGTATATGTATATGTATATGTATATGTATATGTATATGTATATGTATATGTATATGTATATGTATATGTATATGTATATGTATATGTATATGTATATGTATATGTATATGTATATGTATATGTATATGTATATGTATGTGTATATGTATATGTATATGTATATGTATATGTATATGTATATGTATATGTATACATATATGTATACGTATACATATACATATATGTGTATGTATATGTATATGTGTATGTATATGTATATATATATATGTATATGTTTATGTGTATGTATATGTATATGTATATTTATATGTATTTGTATATTTATATGTATATGTATATGTATATGTATATGTATATGTATATGTATATGTATATGCATTTGTATATGTATATGTATATGTATATGTATATGTATATGTATATGTATATGTATATGTATATGTATATGTATATGTATATGTATATGTATATGTATATGTATATGTATATGTATATGTATATGTATATGTATATGTATATGTATATGTATATGTATATGTATATGTATATGTATATGTATATGTATATGTATATGTATATGTATGTGTATATGTATATGTATATGTATATGTATATGTATATGTATATGTATATGTATATGTATATGTATATGTATATGTATATGTATATGTATATGTATATGTATATGTATTTGTATATTTATATGTATATGTATATGTATATGTATATGTATATGTATATGTATATGTATATGTATATGTATATGCATTTGTATATGTATATGTATATGTATATGTATATGTATATGTATATGTATATGTATATGTATATGTATATGTTTATGTATATGTATATGTATATGTATATGTATATGTATATGTATATGTATATGTTTATGTATATGTATATGTATATGTATATGTATATGTATATGTTTATCTATCACATTTTTCTTCAAATATTTAGTATATGCACCTTCATATGCAGTGAGTTTGGATTTTGTCACTACTGATAAATTCCGAAAGATTTCTGACTCTCTTTCAAAAAATCCATAATCGAGGGCATCCTCAAAAATTTGGAGCTAATGGCTACCCAAAAATATTGTTCTATTGTAATATGCCATTAAGCAAATTCTATCTGGGGTTTCACTTAGATCAAATAGTAAAGCATCAGTAGGTGAATTGAATCCAATATAATTGAGAGTTCTGACATCTGTGTCTATAAATGTTTCAATACATGCCATTATGAGTCGCATCACTCTGGTTAATAAAATACAAGCTGGATCATTGACATCTTTATATGTAGATATAACAGACTCTGTTGTGTCAATCATATACTTCTTTGTTGGCCATGTTCCTACTTTAGGTCCTGCTACCTTTGGAAAGTTCAGCCATTTTGCTGGGATTTTTCTTGCATTTCTTCTTCCCCAAAACACTGTCCATTCCCTTCTCCTTGCTACTGGACAATATGCTGGATTTATCTTTAGCTGAATAGGTGCCTCTTTCGAGATTTTCCTGCACTCTTTATTGGCATCTAACCACCTGTTCCTCCATTTAGGATTAGCCTTTTCAAATAATTCCTTAGTGACATTGATATCCTCTTCATATTCCAAATATCTATTGGATGGTAATCCTACCCTTGCAATCTAGTAATTTTTAATACTCTCCATTATCATACAAAATGGTATACCTAGACCATCTGCTGCCCAATGGTGTTGGTTTGGATTTACTCCCTTGTTAAGAGCAAAATTCACAATCTGTTCTTCATATTCATTATGCATCTTTCTGATAAATTCCATTCTTGATTCTTTGTCAGTGAGAAGCTTTTGAACAAACTCATCTAAATATTCTTCCACAGCTTTGTCCTCTGTTTCATCAACATTTTGAATTCTGTTATCTTCAGCTCCCCCATATTCTTTTGCTTGTGTAGTGACCACCTGGTCTTCAACCTGTTTTTGTGAATCTTTCAAGTTTCTCTGTAGATCCTCCACCATCAACATAAGTCCTTGACTCTGGGATATCAACAATTCTTTCTCTGATTTCCATTCATTTCTTTCTCTTTCCATATTCAAATGTAATTTACTCCTTTCTTCTATCATATCCAGATGTAACTTGTTGTATCCTCTCATTGCACTTGCAGCATGTATACTGGCCTGCTTCTCCATTTCCTTGGCTTCCTTCAATTCTCCTTGTAGCCTTAGAATTTCTTTATTCAATTCCTCCCTCTCATCCTGAGTTATTTGCACAATCTTACTCTCTTCTTTTATTTGGCCTTCTTGCATCAATAATCTGTTTATATCTTCATTTGCTTTGATCATGATTTGATATGAACTTTGAAGAGTTCTGAATCTTCCTTCCATTTTCTTCAGCTCCATTTCTATTTCGCTACTATGCTCAACCTGCTTAGCACATTTATCTTCAAGAAATTGAATTTTATTTTGTTGTTGAACCTCCAATTCTTCCAATGAGATTATCCTTTTAGTCAAATCTTCATTTCTTCCCTGAATCCCCCTCAGCTGTTCCTCTAACTATTCCTTTTCTTTCTTTTGCTCAGTAATAATTCTACTGCCTTTCACAAACTCTAATTCAGCCACCATTCCTCATATAATCATGTTTCTACTAGATGGTCTGAATTGCTCTATATTGCTCATAATGACTTTGCAGGCAGACCTGATATCCTTGGGTATCCTTTCTTGTTGGTGTAATTTACAAGCCTACACATTTGGCTCAAAGGATGCATTAAAGTCTACACATATATGAAGTAGCATAGGAACATATGCTAGTGGTTAATTACCACTTTAGCTCATTGAAAAAGTCAAATTGACTTAGAATCTTTGGTAATCACCTACCAAAGTGAGTCGTGGAAAAAGTAGTTCATTTGATTGAAGGAATATCTCCAAGCATTTATGAGCTTGGTCATAGGGAGCCAAAATTTGAATTTGAATTCAAATCTTTGTTCATTACATATAAAAAGTGAACATGAAAAGTCGCGGGTAGAGAGATCATTCCCGAGCCTCATTCTACTGATTGTGAGTGTGTGTGAGGACTATACTATAGCCTACACCTCTCTACACCATTAGGCAATGTTGTTCATGCCAATGGGATTGTATACAAGTGTTCATTAATAGATACATTTACATCATTCATCTCTGAGTTCTCTGTTAGTCTACTCAAAAGTCTGTCAACTTGTCAAGGGCATATCTCGGTCAATTCTTCACCAAATTTAGTGATTCAAAGCTTCTTGAATTCAGCTCAACGTCATCTACATGCTACCAAAGTTTGAAGTAATTCTATTCAGCCATTTCAGAGAAATCTGCATCGAGGTGAACTCTGGTCATTTTCTGCTACAGTCCTAAAAAGTCGGGGGTATAGCTAAACTTGCTAAATTGATTTCTTTTAGCATAGTTTATCTTTTTACATCATTCCACTTGCAGATGGTAGCTTACTAAGCTAGTTAAATACCCCTAGAAGGAATTTTATCAATTTCTATTGTGCTGGTCACACTAAGTAAAACATCCAGCAGGTGTCAAGACATAAATAGAAGGTTTTCTTGAGTTTGTGAACTTCAAAGTTATCTGTTTTGGTTCAATCATTACACACATCACTTCAAAAGTACATAGACCATTTTTTTGTGTTATTGGAAAGCTAAAAAGGTCCACTTATCAAGTCTGAAGCAAAAGAGGGCTTGTACAAAGCAGGAGTAGCAGTACCTACTCAGTCTCTTGGAGTATCCATCCATCTTTCCCAACAGTGGTATCAGAGCAATAGACGTACAATGGGAGATGGTTTTCCTTCATTTATTGATAAACTGGACAGGAACAACTATCAAGCTTGGTCTCTAAGGATGAAGACCTACCTATAAGGAAGGAGTCTCTATGGATACATCTCAAGAGATGAGGAATTGCCCTCATTCAAAGCAAGAGGATTGCCAACCAAGGAATACAAGGGCTAGGAAAAATCAGTTGTGGATTGAATTCACAACACTAAGGAAGCAACCTAAGCAAGCTCTTTCAGAATTTGTGACCAAGATCAAAGATGTTGTAGATCAGTTAGCAAGCATAGGAGAAGAAATTGAAGAAGAACAAATTGTAAGGCAAGTGATCAATGGAATCAAGGCTGATGACAAATGGGAAAGCTTCACCACTGCAATGGATCTCTACATGGACATGCACACTCCAGATCTTACAACTCTCATGGGACAACTATTTACACATGAAGCAAAGCTCACAAAAAATGGAGATACATCCAAAGGTAATAACTCTTCTGCCCTATACACTGATAAGAAGTCTAAGGATAAAGGCAAGAGCAAAAAAATGGAAGATGAAGGATCTACCTCCCAAGCCAACTATGCAGGGAGAGGTAGATCTTGAAGAGGAAGGGGCAGAGGAGGTAAGCAAGGTAGAGGGAGACCCTATAACTCATCACCATGCAACATTTGTGGTTTATCAAATCATACTACAGATGAGTGTTTCGGGAATTACAAAAATCAGAGAGGAAGAGGCTACCAAAGAGGTGGATACTCACAGTCAAGAGGAAGGTTCAACCATTACCAAGGCCACAACAACAATTACAACAACAATTACGATGGCAACTACCAAGGAGGATTCAAAACCAGAAAGGACTACAACAACTACACAGAGGAGCAGGATGACTCTCTTCTGATCATGAACATGACTTCAAAGTCAGGTACAAATCATGACCACCTATTCTACATTGACTCAGGTTGCTCAAATCATGTGGCTGGCAATGTGGCACTACTCTCTGATCTTGAGGAACCAAAAGGTAAACATCAAGTCCAAACAGGTGATGATACAAAGCATTCAGTAGTTAAAGTTGGAAATGTTAAGACTTGTGATGGTAATCAGAATTTGTTGAGCAGGGTACTCTATGTACCAACCATTACCAAAAATTTGATGAGTGTTGCTCAGATTGTGGAGAAAGGTTTGCAAGTTAGATTCAATCAATATGGAGCATATGTGGAGGACCCAAGACATGGGTTCAAGAGGATTGCTAAAGGAGAAAAATCAGGTAGACTTTTCACTTTTGAGTTGGAAGACACAAAGAATATTGCACTATACAGTTATAAAGATCAAACACTTTCAGAGCTTGAGATTTGGCACAAAAGATTAGGGCACATAGGAGAAAGAACCTTGAAACAAATGTGCAGGGACCAATGTGTGTTTGGGATACCTAATGTATCCAAGCAACATATTATTTACAAGTGTGGTGCTTGTCAATTTGGTAAGTCTCACAGGTTACCCTTCTCCAAGAAAGGATATATGCATGAAGACTACCTAGAGCTTGTACACACAGATGTATGGGGACCTAGCAAAGACCCCTCAGTCTCAGGATCAAGGTACTATGTGTCTTTCATTGATGATTATAGCAGATGGACTGTATTATACTTCATGAAGCACAAGGATGAGGTATTTAATTGTTTTAAGAAATATCTTGCATTAGTTGAAAACCAGACAGGAAGGAATTTGAAGAGGCTAAGGGCAGATGGAGGAGGTGAGTACTTCTCCAATGAATTTGAAGACTTCTTGCAGGACGGAGGCATCAAGAGAGAGATAACCACAAGGTATTCTCCTGAACAGAATGCGGTAGCTAAGAGAAGAAATAGGTTAATTGTTGAGACAGCTAGATCTATGCTTAATGAGAAGAAGTTACCTAACTATCTATGGGCAGAGAGTGTTTCCACTGCCACTTACCTCATAAACAGGTTACCATCTAAGTCACTTGATGGTATGACACCCTACGAAGCATGGCATGGTAAGAGACCATCATTAGATCACTGCAAAATATTTGGATGTGTAGCATATGTGCACATTCCTTCTCAGATAAGAGGTAACCTAGACCCAAAGGCTGAAAAATGCATTTTTATTGGGTATGATTTAAATAAAAAAGGTTACATGTTTTATAATCCTACCAATAAGGGATTTATGGTAAGCAGAGATGTGATCTTTGATGAAAATGATTCTTGGTATGAGAATGAATGTAGGAAGGTCAAACTACCCTATGATTTGGAAGAGGAATTTCCAAAACTTGCAGAGGAAGAACCTATTCAGAATGAAGCCTCAAGTTCAGATGATGAAGACACTATCAACCTTGAAGAATTCAAGGCATGGAAGTCCAAGGGCAAAATGAAGATGAAGAAGCTTGAAGACATACCTAAATCTTCAACTCAATCAATCAGAAGATCTCAAAGAGAAAGCAAGAAACCTATCAGATATGGGTATGATACATCTCTTGTTACTAAACATTCTATTTATCTTGCCAAAGATTTGACAAATGAAGAAACAGGATCATATGAAGAAGCAATAACCAAATCAGAATGAAAAGAAGCTATGGATGAGGAGATTGAAGCACTCAAGGAGAGTGACACAAGGGAGTTAGTACCCAAGAAGGATTCTATGAAGGTAATAGGATCCAAATGGATCTATAAGTTGAAAAGAAATTCTGATGGAACAATTAATAGGTACAAAGCCAGATTGGTAGCCAAGGGTTTTGCACAAACCCAAGGAATTGACTATGAAGAGACATTTTCTCCTATGGCTAAGATGCCAACAATAAGAGTGTTGGTAAGTGTGGCTGCATCAAAGAATTGGAACATGTACCAATTGGATGTCAAGAATGCCTTCTTGAATGGATGGATTTCAGAAGAAGTTTATATGTCACAACCTCATGGCTATGAGGATCCTAAGAAGGTAACTTATGTTTGCAAATTAAAAAAGGCTTTATATGGATTGAAGCAGGCACCTAGGGCATGGAATTACATGTTAACTACATACCTCCAAGACCAAGGTTTTGTCATGAGCAAGGTTGACACTTCTCTGTTTATTAAGAGAAGTAATTCAAAGGTAATATATCTCTATGTTTATATTGATGACATCATCATTACAGGTAATGATGTCAATGGAATCAGGTATATCAAAAGCCAGATGATGAAGGAGTTCAAGATCAATGATCTTGGTTTATTGAAGTATTTTCTAGGGCTTGAATTATTTTACACTAATTCAGGGATATACATTACTCAGAAAAAGTATGTACAGGATATGTTGAAGAAGTTTCACTTGCAGGATGCTAAAGTAGCAAGCACTCCAATGGAGGTAAACCTAAAGCTAAGTGCCCATGAAGGTGATGAAGTCAAAGACATTACAAGTTATCAAAGTATGGTAGGTATCTTGAACTATACTACTCTTACAAGAATTGATATTGCATATGGAGTAAGTGTGCTAAGTCAATTTATGCACAAGCCAAGGATACCTCACTTAGAGGTTGCCAAGAGAATCTTGAAGTATCTCAAGGGTACACAGAACCATGGTTTGTATTTCCCGTACACTTCAGATATTGATATCAAAATTTATTCAGATGCAGATTGGGCAGGATGCAAGGATGATAGGAGGAGCACTTCTGGATATATTTCCTTTGCAGGTGACAAACCAATTTCATGGTCTTCAAAGAAGCAACCTACTGTTGCTTTGTCTTCCACAGAGGCAGAGTATAGAGGACTAGCTAATGCCACACAAGAAGCAATTTGGATTAAGCTTTTGTATACAGAATTGGGTTTGTTTACTAGGTCACCAATTATCTTTGGAGATAATACAAGTTCTCTCCACCTTGCAGCCAATCCTATCTATCATGCTAGGACCAAACACATAGAGGTCCATTATCATTATGTGAGAGAGAAGTTGATAAGCAAGGACATTCAACTTACCTATGTATCAACAAACATGCAATGTGCAGATTTGTTGACTAAAGCTTTGGATGGAACAAAACTTTGCACGTTCAAATCCATGATTGGATTGCAGGATATACTTGAAGATTGAAGATGAAGATGCATTAAAGGCTACACATTTGGCTCAAAGGATGCATTAAAGTCTACGCATATATGAAGTAGCATAGGAACATATGCTAGTGGTTAATTACCACTTTACCTCATTGTAAAAGTCAAATTGACTTAGAATCTTTGGTAATCACCTACCAAAGTGAGTTGTGGAAAAAATAGTTCATTTGATTGAAGGAATATCTCCAAGAATTTAGGAGCTTGATCATAGGGAGCCAAAATTTAAATTTGAATTCAAATCTTTGTTCATTACATATAAAAAGTGAACATGAAAAGTCGCGGGTAGAGAGATCATTCCCGAGCCTCATTCTACTGATTTTGAGTGTGTGTGAGGACTATACTATAGCCTACACCTCTCTACACCATTAGGCAATGTTGTTCATGCCAATGGGATTGTATACAAGTGTTCATTAATAGATACATTTACATCATTCATCTCTGAGTTCTCTGTTAGTCTACTCAAAAGTATGTCATCTTGTCAAGGGCATATCTCGGTCAATTATTCACCAAATTCAATGATTCAAAGCTTGTTGGATTCAGCTCAAAGTCTCTAAATGCTCTCAAAGTTTGAAGTAATTCTATTCAGCCATTTCAGAGAAATCTGCGTCGAGGTGAACTCTCGTCATTTTTTACTACAGTCCTAAAAAGTCGGGGGTATAGCTAAACTTGCTAAATTGATTTCTCTTAGCATAGTTTATCTTTTTACATCATTCCACTTGAAAATGGTAGCTTACTAAGCTAATTAAATACCCCTAGAAGGAATTTTATCAATTTCTATTGTGCTGGTCACACTGAGTAAAACATCCAGCAGGTGTCAAGACATAAATAGAAGGTTTTCTTGAGTTTGTGAACTTCAAAGTTATCTGTTTTGGTTCAATCATTACACACATCACTTCCAAAGTACATAGGCCATTTTTTGGTGTTATTGGAAAGCTAAGAAGGTCCACTTATCAAGTCTGAAGCAAAAGAGGGCTGGTACAAAGCAAGAGTAGCAGTACCTACTCAGTCTCTTGGAGTATCCATCCATCTTTCCCAACATTTCTAACCCAGCTTCTAACTCCACTTGCTTTACCTCTATCTGCTTTTCCTCTTTGTATTCATTTTCTTCCTCATATTTTATGACCTAATTCTTTTGCTCTTCATAGCCCTTTTCTCCTTCCCTTTCTTCTACCTTCTTTTCCTCAATTTCGTGTTGTTTTTCCTCAATGACTTGTCTTTCCTCTTTCTGTACTTGGTTATCCTGAATTGAGGTGGAGTCACTCTCTGCTCAGATCTTTATCTAATCATTTAGTTGCTGCTCCTTTTGTCCTTCCTCCTGCTCATCTATGTCCATAAGGTCTAATTCTTCTTCTTTTCACTGTTCACTTGTATGTGTGGATTCTTCACAATGATTTAGATCATAAAGTACCTCTTCTATACTTTGATTTATTTCTTTTTCTATATTCCCTTCTTTAACCTCTTTGAAATCCACCTTTTCCAATACTTCCTTTGTTTCCTCAATCTGATCTTTATCTTCTTTATTGTGCACTGAGCTGCATATCTGAGCTTCCTTTTCTACTTCTAGCTTTTCCTCGTTTATTTTGAAATAGGTTTGCTGAGATGGTTTTGTCCATATTGCTTTAAACCTTGTGTCCACCAATCCACTACTGAATTCTTACCTTGCTTCAAGTTCTTCTTCCCTCATTACTGCTTTACCTTTTAATATCTTTTTTTCCTCCCTAGAACCAACTTGCTTTGCTACTTCTTCATGGACCTATATTCCTTGTGACTTTTGGCTCAAATCTTCTGGTGTTTTGCTTTTTTCAGAGGCTTGTACTGTCACTATTGGTGTGCTAGGTACTGAGAGATTTAAACTTTTCAAAAGAAAGTTCTCAATGTCACTTTCTGAATCTGAAGAAAATAGTGAGGAATTGGCTATCCCTTGTTTGTCTATTCTATGTTCTTCTAATGCAATGGATTCCTCCTGATTCTTTTCATCTAATGATAATTTTACTGACTCCTCCCTTTGTGCTTGTTCAACTACTTTTCCTTTATTCTTTTTGGTTAGCCTCTTTTTTTGCACAGGTTTTTTTTGGACCTTCTTTTCACTACTACTGTAGTTCTGGTTTGAGGAGGACCTTGTAACTCTTTGAAATATGCCAACAATTCCACTTCCTTTTTAACAAAGACCTGTTCAGTTTCTGCAGCCATCATCTGATCATGTAGCTCTTCATAGTGTTCCACTTCTTCTTGTATCCAACCAGTTGCTTTGCATGAATAATTCTCAAACATCTTCTGATATTGGGCTTCATAAATTGCTCTTTTATCATTTCCCTGATTTAGATAAGCATACAACTGTTCCTTACTTGTTTGAGGTGGATGAGGTTCCTTTGAGGACTGTGCTTCCTTCTGAGCAGCTTCATGCTCTTCTTTTGTTGCTTCCTCCTGTTCCGATTCTACTTTCCTGGGATCCAATCTTCTGATCTTTACTGGAATAACTTCTTCTAATATCCCTTTCCCTTTTCTTTCCGATCCCCTCATGCTTGTTTGGCCATCTACTTCTCTTATGGACATCATCTCAGAAGGACTTTTAGCTCCTGACATCAAGCTTCTGAAATACTGAGCTTCTGGAGCCAATTTCAGCTGATCCTCCATACCTAAAACATGATACATAATCTTGTTAAGAATTGTGCTCCTTTCATGAACTTCTTCTGCTCCCAATGCTTTGCTGCTTCCTTCAATTGATCATGGATGTAGGGAGTTACATCCATTACTCCAAATGGCTTGGTCCTATCTTTATTATTAAACATGATCAGTGTCACTAGCTTATGTGGCATGGTGTATCTAGGCAGCTTTGGGAAACACAAATTTTGAAGAAACATCCTGATAGCATATTCTTCATTCTCTTTCCCTTTGAGATCCATAAATTTGGAATATCCATCATAAGTTGCTTTATTCTTCTTGACAAAACTATTATCCAGCTTAGTTCCCATGGAATAGAACTGGAGGGCTGCCCTGATATGTTCTCCTTTTATAGTGATTTGTACCTCTTGGGTTTCTTTGTTTTTGACTGAGCATCTGAAATATGCTTCATTACCTTTGCCAACTTCTAACAAACTATTCATCACCTGTGATACTCTCTCAAAATCTATAAAGAATAAAGGTTCATCCAGTAGTCTGTGTAATCCCACTGCTTTCCATCTTTTATAATTGACTGCTATTTTTTGGAATTTGTAGAATTCTTGACATAGCATTGTATACTTATAGCCTCCAACTCCTACTGTAAAAATATGTTGTCCAATGATGCTAAGAGTTTCCTTCAGTTCTTTGGCTCTCTTCTCGACTTCTGGAATATCTTGTTCTTCATCAGACTCCAGCTCCACCTTTTCCACTGCTGCTTCACTGTCTAAGAACAAATGTCCTCTAGACAAAGTCACTGAGTCTGCTTTGAAGTCATGAATTGGCAATTCTTTTGCATTCACCAGTCTGAAAAAATGTATCATAACCAAAAGGAAACTCCACCCACATGAGTCACAAAAAACATAAAAGAAATCACATTTGTCTTTGAATACCCAAAAGAAAACTCCATCCACATAAGTCATAAGAAACATAAAAGAAATCACATTTGTCTTTGAGATGTAATGAAAAAAATATAACTCAATTGAATGAATTTTTAATCAAGATGTCTAGTGCTCTCTTCCCTTCTCTCTTTTATATATATATATTTTTAATAATAATAAAAAACAAAAAATGAATGAATTTTTAAGAAAATTTAATTTAAACAATGACTGAAGGAATAGTGACTGCTTAATTTTGCCAATTTATAACCTATATCTTGCTTGTGCTATATAACTTATATAAACAAAAGAATTGTTCTTTTTTCTCTCTCTTCTTTTTTTTATTAATAATAATTTCCTCTTTTCTCTCTTTCCCTCCTATTTCTTTTCCTAGATAAAGGACGAGGAAGAATAAATGGAAATAATTTCTAGGATGTCATAATTTTTTTCTGATGAAATTCTGAATTCTTTAATAAGAATCCAAAGTGTGTGTCTGATGACCATTTTGCCCTTTCCTTCATTTGTGATTCATCATGCTTTTGCACTATTTTTGTATCTTGATCCTTATTTTCTTTCCATTGAAACAGATCTGATTTTTTTACCCAAAAATACTTAATTCCTATTGATTCCTTTTTTGGAGTATAAAAATCTTCTTTTAACACACAATACTTGGATGTCTTTGGTTTCCACATCCACTTAGTGTTGCTGCATTTTGTTGATAAGCAGTGCTTGGACTTTCTAGGTCTCCATATCCTTTCAACCTTGATATCTTGATGTTTCTGAGTATTCCACACTTTCCACCTTTCTTCTGTCCTTTCAACACCTTTAGTTTCTTAAACTTCCTCCTGTTTTTTATTTGAATAGATTTGGTCATGAAGAAGTGTTGCGTGTGGTTTCCTTGTAACTTCTAGTGAAAAAGTAAATCCCTCCAGATCTGAGTCATAAATATCCTATTGATTTTCCTCTTCTTCATCACTCAATAAAAACATTAAAAACCTTTTGTCGTTTAGTGTCAACTTAAGCTTCATATTTTCAAAATCCAAAATTACTTTACCTTGCCAGAGCCATGGTTGTCCCAAAATCAATTTCTCAGTCATCATATGATCAGACCATTCTTCACAATCTATTTTCATATATTCTTCATTGAACTTAACTTTAATAGATGGTGAAGACAAGCTTTGTATGATTTGTCCTTCCAGTGTTTTGATAAATGTTTTACTCTCACTCCTTTTAAAATTGAACTTATCCAAAAAATTTAACTGATCAAATTAACTTGTGCACCTGAATCTATCAAAACCTTGATTTTCTCATTATGGAGATTCATTGTTATAACTGGCAAATGCTCTCTCACTCTTAAAGGTGTTTCACACAAGAGAACTTCTCTAATCTCCTTGATTTTTTTTATCCTTTCCTTTGCCTCCTGTTGAGCCTCATTCCTAATTTTTTCCTCTTCTTTTTTCCTGTTTTGAGCTTGATGTATTCTTCTCCATTCAAAAACAATTAATGGAAGATCATACCTTTTTACCCTACACCCACTTATGAAGTTTGTAGGTACATCAAATTGTTGATCTTCTTTCTTTATTTTTTTATTTTTCCCAACTTCTTGATCTTTTTCTATTTCCTTGTGTTTGTATTTTCTATATTTTCCTGAGATTTTGTCTTTTATAGCATCTGTAGCTTCTACTTCTTCCAGATATTGTGTTTTCCCATTTTTTAATGTTATTCCTTCCTCCTAGTCTTCCTCTGCTTTTGACACCTTTATCATTTGTATTCCTATGTGAAAGATATCATATCCTTCTTCATTTTGGAATTTTATTCCCACATACTCATCATTAGCTAGATCCGTGGTGGTCAAAATCTGATTCCAACCATAAGGCTCAAATTCTTCATCCTTAAATTTCTGTGGTATGTAGCTTTCATCTTGTGATTTTCTTTCTCCTAGACAATCTCCTTTTTTTCTTACATCCTTTTTTTATCTGTGAGATTCCTTATCACATTACATTTCCAAATTGATGATTCTGTCTCATTCTGATCTTCACTCCCTGATTATTCACTTAATTCTTGATTTTGATGTACTTTGAACCATTCCTGAGGGGACATATCATAATATTGACCATTTCTTAAATTTACTCTAGTTATCCTCCCTTTGCTTTGAAGATATAAGCAATCATTACCCCAATCTTGCACAATTTGCATTTGTCTCATAAATGATCTTCCTAGGATAATTTCATATGAAGTGGATTGTGGGAATTCAACTATGGCAAAAGAATGCTCTATCTCTATTCCACATATTTCCACAATCACCTTTTCCCATATTCCTAGGGGTTTTTCTATGTGTCCATCTACTAGTTGTAATCTCATTTTAGTGGGTATTAACTCCTGATCCACTGTCTAATATGGCCTTGGCATGATTCTCACCAAATTGTATTCTCAGAGTTGAGTTTCCTTCTTCTCCTTCACAATATCCTCCTATTTTATCAATAGGTATGTACAACAATTCTTCCAATTCTTGTTGCTGTGGATCTAGGTTCTTTGACTTTGTTTCCCAATTTTTTATTTTTTATGGTAAGTGTGGATTTTGTTTTACTATCTCCTCCATTGTGGTGTCATATAAAATTGTACAGTGTTTGTCTAGATTGATTTGGAAGGTTATTTGTGAAATATCTTCCTGATCAAAATGTTTCTTGGTTTCTGTTGGATTTGATTCTTCAATTTTTGCTTGATAATTGTCTAGTTCCCCCATTTTGAGTTGTGCTTCCTGTATAATTTGTTTACATCTTTGCATTCTTTCATCCTCTAAATCTGGCATAGGATATGCCATCACATGATCTATAGGATTTGGTCCATCTTGAATTCTTCCCTTGTACGCTCTTATTAGAGTCCCCAAACTTTGTGAATTTTTTGCCTCTTCCTGAGTCTGTATATTTTGTGGTTGACTATTATTTGAATGTTCCATGGTTTCTTCTTCCAAATTTTTACCCATTCTCATCTTTCTTTCCCATCTTCCTTTTTGTCTGTTCTTCTTTTCTTTTGAAAATGGGATTTTCTTACGTTCTTGTGTGTGTGGCTCCTTTGTTGTTTCTTGTTGTTTAGCTTGTGCTCTTGTTATAGCGTTTACAGTTGCTTGATCATGGTCACTCAATTCTTCTTGCTCCATTATGTTAACTGTTTTTAATGGTATGTTACTAGATGTATTCTGTTGTTTTTGAGGGTTTCTTGGCCAATCCTTTATTAAGTGTTCCCTGCCACAATCCTTGCAATAGGCTCCTTCTATTCTTAGTGTAGGAGGTTGTGGGCAGTCTCTAATGAAATGTTCTCCCCCATATCTATAACAAGTTATCTTTTGACTTCCTTTGAATTGGGGTTTCTGATTGGACATGTAATTGTTAGTTATGTGCATGAATGTGGCTCTGTCCATTTCAATTCTCCCATTCCCCAAGTCCAAGGCTTGCAGTTCTAGTTCTCTCTGTTCATATCCTTCCCACTCTTCCTGATATCCTTCATTCCAATGATAATCCTCTCTATAAGATGATCTTGGTCTTGAGCTTTCTTCTTCTATTGGTGTGTATTTTACTAGTACTACATTTGTTGGTAATGGTGGTTGTTGTCCAAGTATAGGTCTTGGTTGCTCAACAAATCCAGATTCTCTTTGTGAGTTGTGTTGGTTCACATATTCTCTTTCTTTAATGGGTTGTTTATTGTAGAAACATTCTTCTCTGGTATGGTTTGTCCATTTTCTTTCTAATGTACAGTATTTGAGTGTTTTTCTATCTTGCAAATGTTGTGGTTTGTGATAAGGACATTGTTGAACCAAATGATTTTCTCCACAGTTATAGCATTTCTTATTGGTTGCTATCCTGGTGTTTATCAAATTTGTCTTGGTGTTAACTTCTAGGGCTTTAGCAATAGCTTGTGCCAATTCTTCTACTGGTGGAATTTTATCTTCATTTGTTCTTGGTTGGTCAAATGCTAGTAAATTTTTTCCTCTGTTATCCTCTAAGTGTATTGCCTCTTTCACACATGCTCCTAGATCAGGACATCTCCTATAATACACCAAGGTTCTTAATTGTGCACTTCTCAATCCTTCTATGAACAAAGACACTTGTCTTGCCATTGAAGGTACCTCTTCTCTTGGACATCTATCAATGTATTGCTTGAATCTCCTAGCTGCCTCTCTGACATTTTCATATTTTATTTGTTTAAAGCTATGTATCAGGGTAGCTCTACTATGTTTAATTCCAGTTTTTGAAAATTCCCCTATAAAGGCTTCAAGGAAGGATTCAATATCTGGATACATTTCCTTTCTCAATGGAATGAACCAAGACAGTGCAGGTCCAGTTAGGGTTAGACCAAATGCTTCAAATTGTACTTTATAATCTTCCACTTCTTCTGCCCTAATTAATTGTCTAAATTCTGCAGCATGGGCATGAGGATCAAAATACCCTTCATATTGATTCTTCATGCATTTAGCTACTTGATAGGGTCTAAGCATTCTTCCATGGTTTTGCCACTGATGTCTCCTTCTGATTGGAAAATCATTCATTCCTTCTGCTTCTCTTTCAAAAGGATTTGGGGAAGTGTGTGCTCTCCTACCTTGTTGTTGTTCAATATTAGTGTGAGTCTCATTTTGTCTTGGCAAGTCTGGTTGCCCTAGGTTTTGTTCCCAAGGTCTCTTGTCTGCACATTGCCCTAAATCATTAGAGTTTTCTAGATCCTGTGAAAATATGTATACACATCCCTGTCTATCCTCATATCTGCCATCCTTAAATTGTGCTACTGGTGTTATATTTGAGGGAACTTCTAAGTTTTTCATCCTAATGAGAAACTTATGCATACCATCTTGATACACATAGGTTCCAAACCTATTTCTATACATGTACTTGAGAATATTTCTATAATCATTAGTTTCAGAGGCTTCATTTATTTCATTTAGGTTTTCCATGTTATTTACCTACCCTAATTCTTCTTCTTGTAAATCTCCTATCACTGGCTCTATCTCCTTCCTTTTTAACTCTTGTTTTTCAGGTGTGAACAATTTATTCCCAGATCTCAAAATCATTCAACTAATTAACGATTCTGTGGAGAGAATCGTGTTTGCCACGATCCTGTGAATAGAACCGTCTTTTTCACGATTCTGTGAATAGAATCGTGTTTCCCATGATTCTGTGAATAGAATCCTGTTTTTCACGATTTTGTGAATAGAATCGTCTTTCCCACGATTCTGTGAATATTCTAGATTTTCCACGATTCTATGAATAAAATCGTGTTTCCCACGATTCTCTGAATAGAATCGTCTTTTTCACGATTCTGTGAATAGAATCATGTTTCCCATGATTCTATGAATAGAATCGTCTTTTTCACGATTCTGTGAATAGAATCATGTTTTTCACGATCCTATGAATAGAATCGTCTTTTTCAGGATTCTGTGAATAGAATCGTGTTTTTCACGATTCTGTGAATAGAATCGTCTTTCTCACGATCCTGTGAATAGAATCGTGTTTTTCACGATCCTGTGAATAGAATCGTCTTTTTCAGGATTCTGTGAATAGAATCGTGTTTTTCACGATCCTGTGAATAGAATCGTCTTTTTCACGATTCAGTGAATAGAATCGTGTTTTTCACGATGCTATGAATAGAATCGTCTTTTTCACGATTTTGTGAATAGAATCGTGTTTTTCATGATCCTGTGAAGGAAGTCGTGATTTTCTACGATCCTGATCCTAGACAATCGTGATTGCTCACAATCGTTAAAAACACAATTTTCTTATGAAAATTCTATTCTTGGAATCGTGATTTTGTGTTTGATTATGGAATCGTGTTTTGTGTTTGATTACAGAATCGCGATTCTGTCAAAATTTTTGTAAATTTTTTATTTTTGTTTTTCTTCTTACTCTAATGGAAGCGACTTAGCAAAATAATGAGCAATAAAGAACTTTTGTCAAAACAATGATTTTTTTACCAAAAAAAAAAAAAAAGTTGCGATTCCGTGTTTTTCAACAATTTTCTGTGTTTTTGTGCTTTTATCAAAAAGTTAAACTTGAAATTATGCAAAAACTTGTTGTAAGAAAATTACCTTGCTGCCTGATCAAGAAATGTCCAAAAATTTTTGTAATTGCTAAAGGTCGCGATTTTGTCAACTCCTCTCACTCACTCTTTCACTCAAATGAATAATTTTCTGAGATTTCAGGCTTTTATAGTCTTCAGACAATCGCGATTGTGAGTGATTTTCACAAAATTTTAACTTCTCACTGTATGATTCTTGTCCCTTAGCACTTTTTTGGTTTTAATTCACAAATCTTATTCCTTCCAAGAAAATTTGCTCCCTTTATTCTATTGATGAAAATCGCGACTCTGTACCTAATTCTCCAATCTAATCACTTGATGCTCAATTCTTACTGAAATTTTGAAATTTTGATTTCCTTTACTCATGCAACTTATCAAACCTTTTAAAATCACTTACCTCAGTACCCAATAGTGCAATTAATTCAAATTCTTTATCTTACTGAAAATCGCAATCTGTGAAGAGAATCGTGTTTTTCTTTGAACTTCCTGCCTTTGCACTCTTTGACTTTTCTTTCCACCTGCTCCTCTCCAATGTTCTTCACCAACTCCAGATCACTTGTCACCTGCAATTATACACCATCAAACTCATTCAAAGAGATTTTTTGAAAAATTTAAATAGCAACTTCTACTCTAGACGTTTTTATTATTTTCTTTCAATTTCCAGATTTTGTTTCTTTCACTTTCCCCTTCCACTTACAACAATCCTCCTGTCCAACTTTCTAAGAAAAAAGAAATTTGTTGAATTTTTAAAGGATTTTATCAAATTTGTTTTAGTATTTTTGAGCCCTAAATGAAGGTAAACACTCCACTTAGGGTTTTCTTGTTTCAAGATCCATTGATCTTTTGTTTCATGATTGGTTATACTCTTTTATGCTTGCAATCTAATCAGTTTGGAAGTAGAGCTTTTCAAGAAAATATGTGCTAAGAAGTGCAAGTATTCATTCATGCAAAGATAAACTCAAATACCTTTTTTTTCAAGAGCCAAAAAATAAAAAAAAATTTCAAGATTATTATTCTTCATTGAATGAAAAAATGGATCAATCAATTTTCACATAGCTACTTTACTTGACTTTCCTCATTGCAATCATGTCATCTTTTCCAAGATTAACAAATTTTCTTGGTACTTAGTCAAAAAGCACTCTACATATGCAAAGATAGTCATATTTTACCTTCCCTTTGACAATCTTGATTCAATTTTTTCCACACACCTGCACTTTACTCTTCAAAGGTATGAGCAACTATCAATTTGCAAGAATTTCACAACTTCTTTATCCCAAAAGGTTAACTCATGCTTTCTTTTCCCAAAAGACAAGCAAAGAAACCTACCTTTTCATTTTTTCTTTCTTGATTATAGAGTAGTACCTTTTCAATGTGTTCAAATACCATCAACAATGGAAGATCCAACAAGGTCCAAGACTTCAATGAAGCTTTTGCTTTGTTCCCCGGCAACGGCACCAAAAAATGTTTGTTGTTACCCTTTGGAGTTGTCCTCTCCAATCATTATAGAACAAAGGATCAACTACACATCTTTAAATTGTCAATCCGGGAAGTATGCAAAGACCACAGCCCCTTCTAGTTAATGGAATCCAAGAATAAGGATTCAAATGACTCTTTTTCTGAGAAATTATGAAGAAGGAGAGAAATATCTAGGGTTTTGATTATCTTGAGTTCTACAACAGCATTTTCAATGATCTTTGTGCCTAAAGTGTTCCATTTCCACAGTAGATTACAATTCTCTTGAATGATGCATGGAGAACCCCCAACAGGAGTAGCAGATGACTTGCCTGACACCTATCTTTTTAATTTAGAAGTTTGTCCACCGTGGGCTGAAAATTGATACCTATACTCACCCATGGACCTAGTCATCGGATTAATTCAGATAAAGCTCAACAATTATGGAAGACTAGGAATCTTCACATTGTAGCAAGAAGTCTATACAACCAAGATTCTAGTGGACTTCTACTGAGGTGTGTAGATGAGGATGAACAAGGAACTTAGTTGAGACACGCCCACATAAACCCATGGAAGAAACACAGAAGCATCAGTGGTACTATACAAGAATTAAAAATATTATGAGTGTATTGGCCAGGGATGCAAAAGGACATTCACACGCATGTAACAAGTTGTCCCACTTGTCAAGAAGCCTTGAGGAGAACTCTACGCTATGCTATTCAACAATAGCACCTAGATGGAGTTTGCCTTTAGTGAAATTCTTGAAGACATGTGAATACCTTGAAGGAGCAAGCCGAGCAAGGAAACAAGCTCTAGAGGAGCAGAGTAAAGATTATAACCTTATAGGGAGACAACTATTTAGACACGGCCAACACAAACAACTACGATTGTGTGTTCATGAAGATGAGTATATCTATGTGTTTGAGATGGCCCATACTAGAGCAATAGGAGGTCATTTTTTGGCTGATAAAACTACAAAAATGATTCTCTTTGCCGGATTATGGTGGCCAACTTTATATCAGGATGCGACGATGTATGTTCAAAGGTGTGATGTATGTCAAAGAACAAAATATCCTATCCAAAGAGATGAAATGCCATTGTGACCAATGATCAGTGCTAGAGCTTTCACTAAATGGGGTATAGATTTCATCGGACCAATTAACCCTCCAGCTAATGGATCTCATGCTGAATATATAATTGTAGCCACATATTATTTAACCACATGGGTAGAAGCAAAGGCCAATATTATTTAACCACATGGGTAGAAGCAAAGGCCACAAGGAAGGATGACATAAGAACTAGAGCCATGTTTCTCTTCAAAAACATATTCACAAGGTTCGGACTACCCATTGAAATCGTGAGTGATTGAGGCACACATTTCATTAATGAAGCAATAGAAACTTTAGTGAATGAATTCCTAGTAATTCATAAGAATTCAGCCCCTTACCACCCACAAGCTAATGGACAGGCACAAAGCTCTAATAAAGTGCTATGTACCATTTTAACCAAGACTGTAAATAATAAACAATCAAATTAGGATAATCAATTACACCATGCCATTTAGGTTTTTCGAGTTGCATATAAGATCGCTATAGGCACAACACCTTTCAATCTTGTTTATAGTCAAAATGCAATCTTAACAATTTATTTCTTGATTCCTACTCTTTGAGTAGTTGAAAGATATGAGTGGACCGGACACGAATTGTCCCAACAATTGGATCAGATTGAATGATTGCATGAGACTAGACTACAAGTTGTAGCAGGCATTTATGCCACTAAGAGACGACAGAAAGCCTACTATGATGCACATATTAAAGATAAGGTACTCAAAGAGGGTGATTTAGTCTTGGTATACACCTTGAAACAACATGCAAGAAGTTGCAAAAGTGAAGACATGGACCACTAGTAATTAACTGTATTTCTACCAGTGGAGCGGTAAACTTAGCCACCGTGGATGGAGAAGTCTCACCAAATTACATAAGTGGATGTCGTGTGAAGAAATACTTAGAACACTTAACAGACGAGATGATGATGAGTATATTACTTAAGGCAAGGAACCGAAGGGAAGAGGATGAGAGAATTAGAGAAGAAGCGAGGCTTGAATCATTGGAACGCATAAGAAAATGGAAAGAATGGATGAGAGATATCACCAAGGAGAGGAACCCATTCCCATAGCCAACTATAGGGCAACAGAACCTATGACTATAAGACGACAAGTCAGACAACCCTACCTGAATCTGGGGATCTGAATGGAGGAATACCACTTAGTAGATGCATTGATTGATACCGGGGCAGCATTAAGATGCATACACTTTTCATTAGCTAGACAATTAAGTGCATCACTTAATCCAACCAAGGCCTACATGGTGGGCATAGGAGGAAACACCATTGAATGTGTAGGAGAGGTCAGCCTATCTCTACACCTGTGTAACAATTCAATACATCAAAATTTTTTAGCTTGTAAAGATGATGACCTAGTGGAAGAGCTAGTGTTAGGTCAAGACTGGATGTAGGAATTTGAAGTAACAATCCAGTTAGCCTTAGGCTACATATCCATGAAGATTGCACATAGAGAAGTCTTTAGTCTATTAGATGAGGAGCCTCTAAAGAGGATCGATTAGAAGTGTAGCAATGCCGAATGTGTATGTACATGTGACTCCCCATCAATGACGAACCCTGATCAACTAGTTTCCACTCGTGTCTCAAGATCAGAAACCCCTATTCTTCTTACTCATGATACTCATCTTAGCTAGTCATCTCAACTTAGCCAAATGGAGGGAACAAGTGAGGGTCTTATTACAGATAAGCTATTGAGATCCCAATGACCAAACACGAATCAAACACCAATCCATTCAATAATGAGGAAAGGGATGTAGCAAATATGGGTTTGCAAGGATCAATTAAACAACTATAAATCTCAAGTAACAGAGAACCCAAAGGAATTCAATCAAAAGCGACATCAACCTGAACTGTTGATCAAAGATAGGTCCACACACGTAGTGCAAGTATGGATACCAAAAAAATTGAAGGTAACTCAAACTTCAAGGAATCAAATATGGATACCAAAGAAATCTATCAATATCATCAAAGAGCAGCCAACAAATTTACGAAGAGATCAAAGGCAATACAGACAGCTCTTTAGAAGATAAGAAACTACCATGACCTAGTTGCCACCAATGGAACAAGTAGGAACTTCCACTGAAAATCGATACGAATGGAGAGTGAAAATACAGCAAAATCGACTACCTCGAGCAAACATAAGAAGCCTCCAGAAGGACATTCAAAGCACCAAAGTTAGAAACATGTGGATTCCCAAGTCTAAAATACCATCACCAATTATCAGAGCAAGGAATTCCTCTTGCACTCATGATGAGTCCTATGCACTCCGAGTAAGCATAATAGGGCCACATTGCAAGGCCATGCATTAGGCATAACAACATCATTGTACTCCTAAGTGAGCACATTTCCCTCATTGGGAATAGGAAACACCTTGTACAATAACAAAATAAATAGAAGTGCATCGGCTATGTCACTAACAATTTTTGTTTCCTTTACAGCCTAAGAAAAAAATAATAAATTATCAAAGGACCTGGTACTATGTTTGTTATACACTCTGTGGGTGGGGACACAACACATGGAGTGAATGATCGAAACAGGGTCCCGAGGAGTGGTAACAAAGAATCACAACTAGGACCTTTCAAGGGGAGGTTGCACACCGCGTCCTCATCCACTAGGTGTGTGCAGTGAAAATAAATAGACATGCTAAAGAAAAGCACCAGGTCCCGAGTAATGGTCAGTCCCTTAAAGAAGTAATACATTGCCTCTGAACCTTTGAGGCTTCGATAGGTGCATGCGGTGGAAAGAAGTAAACACGCTAGAGAAAGACAATAGGGTCAGATGTGTGAGATCAAAGACATATCGAAAGACCAAAAGTTAGAAAGGGGAGAGGCTAAAAAGTTGAAGAGGGTGACTCGGAATATCACATTCCTAGTCACTAGATGTGTGCGTGCTAGCCTTAATTAAGATAGCAAATGAAGACATGAAGCAAAGCTTGTCAAGGGACAACAGAGACAAAGAGGGGGGGAGTGTTGTAGAGTAAAGGAGCACAAAAGAGGAGGCCCAAAATTTTTTTTAATTATGGGCACAATTTTTCTTCTTCAATTCCTATGAAAACCTCATAAAGCCATGTAAATGCATGAGAGGAGTCCTCTGGATGCATACATCCCAAGCATTGTATCATAATTTTTGTAGAATAGTAGGAAATTAAGGTTTCTATAATGAAGTGCCGGTCTCTTATGTGAAAGGACCATTTTTAGGGCACATGTATATAAGTCATTTTAGGACACTTTCTAGAGACTTTTTGTCATTGTGAGAAGAGAGACTCTGATTTTTTATTTTTCTTCTTCTTCCTCTTGCATCTCCATGCCTCTGAGCTTGCTTGTGTGATTTTTGCTTGGAATAAGTGCATGGAAGTGTTGTCTATCCAATTCGTTGCTTTTCTGAAGTGTGTAATGTGTGTGTGAGGTGTGAGGAGGTTTGTGGTGAAGCTAAGTGAGTTGTGCAGCTCTGTTTTTGCCCATATCTTGAAGTAGATTTGTCAAAATTGGACAAGACTACAACCATTGGATGCATCTTGTTGAGAGCCTCGAAACGAACCCATTATTGACCATATTCCGAGTTCGGAGCTGAGAGAAAAGTCCGTTTTTGTGCTTAGTACTATTTCATGTATCGCAACACCATTTCCACCTGTGTGAGTGATGAATGTGAGAGATAATAATCATTTGCATGTCATGAAAGCTACCTCACTTCATCGACCATTGTGTAAGTGCAAGTCTTCATACACTTGGTTAGGTCCAAGGTACTTCTTGGATTGATAATTTAAATGTGTAATCCCCACTATATGCACTTGATGGTGATAGAGGAATAGTCTCTTTCATCACAAGTCCCTAAGTTTGTGCGTATACACATACACATGCATATGCATACATACATAGATACATGGATACACACACATGCACATACATACATACATACATATGCATACACACACAAGTGCATACATACACACATGTGCATACATACTCACATGCATTCATACACACACATGCATATGTATACATACATACACACACATGCATATGTATACATACATACACACACACATGCATATGTATACATACATAAACACAAGCACATACACACACATATGCACACACACACATACACATATATAGATACACATAGAGATACTTACACATACATACACACACATATACACTCACATGCATACATACACTTACATGCATACATACATATACACACATACACATATAAATACTTACACATACATACCCACACATAGACACACACATGCACATGGACAGATAGATACTTACACATACATACACACACATAGACACACATATACATATACACATAGACATACAGATACTTACACATATATACACACACATAGACACACACATACACTCACATGCATACATACACTCATATGCATACATACACACACACACATAAACACACATGCAAATACACACACATATGCACATATACACACACATACACTCACATGCATACATACACACACATGCATACATACATGGACACATGCATACACACACATGCACATACATACAATATACATATGCATACACACACATACATACATACACACATATACACACATACACAAATGCACACATATGCATACAGACACATACACATATACACATACACATACACATACACATACACATATAGATACTTGCACATATACATACACATAGATAGACACACACACACACATACACTCACATGCATACATAGACACACATGCATATGCATACATGCATAGACACATCTATGCACACATGCACATACATACACACATATGCATACACACACATACATACACACATATGCATACACACGCATACATACACACATATGCACATATACACACACAAAAACACTATACAAACACATGTATACACACACACATACAAACACATACATACACATACATACAAACTTATGCATACACACACATATAGACACCTACACACACATACATATACTTACACACACATGTGCATACATACACACATGTGTGTACATACGCACATGCATTCATACACACATACACACACATATTTATACATACATAAACACAAGCACATATGCATACACACACATACACATACATATACTTACACATACATACACAAACATAGACACACATATACACTCTGCTTGCATACGATTTAAAGTTGTACATGGTAATCTATTTACCAGATATGTAGCTGTATTTAGAGCCTCAGCCCAAAGATAATTTGGAAAATTCTTCTCCTTTAGCATTGCTCTTGCAAACTCAACTAGAGTTTGGTTTCTTCTTTCTACTACTCCATTTTGTTGCGGTGTATACCTGCAAGTTATTTCTCTTTTGATACCTGCATTCCACAGATAATCATTGAACTCTCGAGAAAAATATTCTCCTCCTCCATCAGACCTTAGTCTTTTGAGTTTCTGTCCTGTAAGTCTTTCAGTATATGCATGAAAATGCCTGAAAGCTTCAAATACTTCTGACTTCTCTTTCAAACCATAACGAGTTATCCATCTTGTTGCATCATCAATAAAAAGAACATAATACCTTGAGCTGCTAATAGATCCTTCTTTTGTTGGTCCCCATACATCTGTATGTATGAGTTCTAACACATGATCATGTTTATACCCTTTCTTCTGAAATGGTAACCTGTGGGCTTTTCCCATGTGACAGGCTTCGCATTTGTGAATCATATGTTGATTCTTCATATTTGGTAATCCTTTCACGGATTGTTTCTCCACCATAATTTTGATTCTTGTTTCATTAAAATGTCCTAACCTCTTATGCCAGAGGTCTAACTCTGTGAATACCTCATCACCATGTGTGATCAAGGCTTGACCAACATTCCCTTGTACTTTAAGAGTAAAAATTCTACCTTCCTTTTTACCATGGACAATCTGATTGTATCCATTCTCTAGATCTTCAACAAATACTCCTTCATTTGTAAACCTAACTTGAAAACCTTTTTCTACTATCTGTCCCACACTAATCAGATTCTTCGGGATTGTTGGAACATACAAAACATTTGTTAGTAGGCCAGCTCCATTCTTACACTTTACTTTTCCAATTGACCTTACATTACGTTTTGTGTTATCACCTGTTTTTAGTGTATGATTTGAAATACCTCCTTCAAGTTCTGATAACAATTCTATATTTCCTGACAAATGATTTGAACAACCAGAGTCAATATAGAATACCTTGAGGTCTTCATTCTCTGACATACTTATCGAGTTCATCATCAACGTTGTATGACTGTCATTCTGCGTATCATTCGCATAGTTGTAGTAGGTAGTGTTGTGAGATTGATTCTGTCCCCAACTTCTTGCTCCACCTCTACCATATCTGCCCCTTTGGCTTTGTCTTCCTCTTTGATATCTTCCGCTTTTGCCTCTACTGTTATTTTTCTGATTTTGACTTGATCCTTGAGAATTATGCTAGCAATCATGAGCCAAATGATTGCTTAATCCACAAATCCAACAAGACTTCTTGTTGTTAGTCTGATTACCTCCTCCTTTACCTCTACTTTTACTTCTGGCATTACCTCTTCCTCTTGCATAATTTGCTTGAGTAGTCATTTCTTCTTCATCTTTTTCTTTACCTTTATCACCTTTCTTCTTATTCTTTGCATACATAGCCGAACTATGTCCTTTATCTCCATCTGTCTTCAGATCTTGCTCAAACGTTAACATTAGTCCAAGCAATTGATTTAAATCTAGTACAAAATGATTTAAAGAAAGTTCAGCTGAGAGTATGAAAGGTTTCCACCTTTCATCTCCTCTCAGTCCTGCAAGCACTTGTGCTATCAACCTGTGATCTTCGATATCTTCATCAATGGATCCAAGACTGTCCGCCAAGTCTTTCATCTTAGTGACATAATCACTAATGCTTTGACTTTTCTTTTTCTTGAACGTTGTAAACTCTGACCATAAGCTAGCCTTCCTAGCTTTCGTCGTATTTTGGAAATGATCTTCCAATGCACTTCATATGTCTTCCGCTTTCTCTAGACCTCTAATGTGCGGTAGTAAATGATCTGTAATGGTATTGTAGATATAAGCTCTTGCTGTTGCATCTTTCTTCTACCACAACTTCAAGGCTTATAACTCTTCTTTCTTTGGTTGACTATCGTCTTCGAAAGTCGGCTTCTTTTCTTCTCCTGTTGTTGATATATTTAGGTAGTGATGTGTGTGAACACACTAGGACCGCCGGGGCACTTTTTTCCCTCTTTAGGAGGTTTTTTTCCCCCGGCTTGTAAATATGCCTATTGCCCTAATGGGCTACTTATCTTTGTACATTCTCTTGTAATACATTCATTATTGTGTGTTTGTGCTCCAAGCTTCTTCTTCTTCCTTGTGCTATTCGCGTGCTTCCGCAGACATCTATCTCCAACAATTGGTATCAAAGCAGGTCGTCGCTTCATCTAGGGCACCGTCGATACTCCTCCGTTTGCAGTCTCAGAATCACACGAATTTTGGTGAGCATACTCAGCATGTTTCCGAGATCAAAACTGCTTTGCTTTGTGGTGCTGAAATCGCGATCTGAGCTCGTTTCAGCCTCCGAACGCACTATCACAGTGCTTGTGCAGGCTATTTTGTCTTTTTGTGCCAAAGGTATATACCAGTTTCTGTTCGCCAGATTAAGCGTCTCGAAGTCTGCTACAGGTCTAGTAGAACTCGTCTGGGCAGTTCTGTTCAAGTTTTTGAGATACAGTCAATTTTCTACATCAAGGTATTTTAGTCACTAGCCATGGCTGAAAGCACTGATGTATTCCGTATGTTGGTTGTTGAGAATAAGTTGGATGGTACCAACTACACATTATGGGCTTATATGATGCGACATGTTTTGGTTGCAAAAGGATTGTGGAACATTGTGCAGGGTGTTGAAAGACGTATTGTTACACCTTTAACGACAGGTATTGCAAATACAGGTGCTGGAGCTGATGAAGATGGTGTCAAAGATGATATTCCACAGATTCTTGTTCGTGCTGCTATTTCTGTTGCACCTACTGCAGAGCAAATTCGTTGGGATGGCAGAGATGCCCAGGCATATGCATTGATAGCTTTGTCTATCAAATGTGCCATTATTCCTCATATTCGCTCTTGCAGAACAGCTAGGATGCTTGGGATACACTTACCACATTGTACCAAGCTAGGAATGAGGCTTGTGTTGCTTACCTCCAAAAACAGTTGGAGAGTGAGCACATGAATGAAGGTGATTCTATGGACAGTTTCCTAATGAAGATCAAAGATTTGAAGGAACAGTTGATTTCTACTGATGAGGTTATACCAGATAGCTCACTTGTGCAGATCGTTTTGAATGGTCTTCTTGATTCATATCAGAGTCTTGCTTCTACTCTTTGGTTGATGATGAAAGGCAATCCGAATGCCTTATCATTTGAGGAGTTAGTCTCTGTTCTATTGCAGGAAGATCAGTCCAGGTAGAACATGTCCATTATGCATGTTGCAGATCAAGCTTTCTTAGCTAGTCAGAAGGGTAAAGGAAAATGGAGCTCTTCTACTAGTAAGCAGAAATCTACAAATGCTGCACATTCGAAGAACCAGGATAAAGATGAGAAGAAATCAGAAAAGCAGAAATTGTTTTGCAAGTACTGTAAAGGGAATGATCATATCATAAAGAATTGTTCAAAACTGGCTGCAAAAGAGGCAAAGAAAAAGGAGGTTGGAATGGTTGTTGCAAAAGCCTCTACACCAAAAACAGAGTCTGCTAATCTTGTGCAAGAAGAAGAATGGGCATTTACTACTATTTGCAGTTCTGACCCATCTTCTCATGAGCAGTGCATGTGTGCAGTGGACTCAGATGTTTGGTACTTTGATAGTGGGGCGACCAAACATATTACCTCGCAGCGCAGTTTCTTCTCTTCACTCGAGCCTACCCCTACAGGGAATACTGTCACATGCGCCAACAACTCCTCTTATCCTGTTATGGGAGTTGGTAAGATCACTCTGAATACTGCTGATGGTAGTTCTTTCACCTTGTCAGATGCTTTATTTGTGACAGGGATCAAGAAGAATCTATTATCAGTTTCTACATTAGCCAAGATTGGCTTGGTTGTGAAATTCGTTGATGAAAGGTGTACAGTTCATGATCTATCAAATGGTGATGTGATTATTGCTTTTGGCATTTTGTGTCGTGGGCTGTATAAGCTCATAGACTATGAAAGATCTGTGAATGATTTGGCATGTGCAGTTCATGATTCTCATGCTATGTTAGATGCAAAGCTTTGGCATGCACGCTTTGGTCATCTGAATTTTGCTAGTTTGCTACTCCTGCAGAAATCTGATATGGTGTCTTCTTTGCCCAAGCTTGAGGCACCTGGAAAACATGTATGTGAAGGCTGTATTTTGGGCAAAATGTAGCGTTCCTCCTTTCCAAAAGATGGTTCAGTTCGGGCTACGCAGAAATTGCAGCTTGTACATAGTGATGTCTGTGGTCCTATGCAGACACCCTCTTTTGGGAATTACCTTTACTTCGTGACTTTCATTGATGATTTTTCCAGGCATGCATGGGTATATCCACTCAAAGCAAAGTCCGGAGTGTTCATGTGCTTTAAACAGTTTTTGGTTCTGGCTGAAACTCTATCAGCATGTAAAATGGGCACCCTCCGTTCTGATCGAGGGGGGGAATATATGTCTTCTGATTTTAATGCATTTCTGGCTGAACGTGGGATAAAACACTAGTGTAGAGTGCCGTATAATCCTCAACGGAATGGAGTTGCTGAAGGAAAGAATAGGTCACTCATGGAGATGGTGAGGTGCATGGTCAAGAGTCAGGCTTTACCACATAGTTTCTGGCTTGAGGCTGTCATGTGTGCAGCATATGTACTGAACAGGTGTCCCACTAAAGCGCTACAGTCTATCACTCCATATGAGGCTTGGCATGACTGCAAGCCATCTGTTGCTCATCTGCGTGTTTTTGGTTGTTTGGCATATGCATTAGTGCCTGAACAACATCGCAGGAAATTAGATGATAAGGCAGTAAAATGTTTTTTTTTTGGGTACAGTTCTGAAAGTAAAGGCTATCGTCTGTATCATCCACAGACTAAACGCATTCTGGTTAGCCGTGATGTTGTCTTTGTGGAAGATGCTATTCAGCCATTGCTTTCATGTACTAAGGAGACATCTGTTAGCTCCAAAGACATGTATGATATGTTGATGCCTCTTTTTACAGGTGGACAGTCTAGTGCTGGTCCTAATGAGGCAACTTCTGAGCCTTTGCAGGTTTCATATGATGATGCAGATCATTCTATTTCTGATGCAGATTTACATGATGCACTTGTTGATGAGAGAGTTGATATTGAGCAAGCAAAAACTATGCCAAAATGGCTGGTGCAGACTTTGCGTGACAGCAAATTAGATGCACCTTTGTCATATCATACTTGTTCAGGCTCTCATAGTGCCTCCTTTGCATCAGATTGCTATGCTAGGGCTGCGTCTAGTCTCTGTGATGAGAATGAGCCTGTTTCTTTTGATGAAGCACAAAATTCAGAAAATTGGATGGCTGCCATGCAATCTGAATATGATGTTATAATGAAGAATGGTACATGGTCTTTATGTGACTTGCCTCCTGGCAAGAAGGCCATTGGCACTAAGTGGGTATACAAGTTGAAGCGTAAACCTGATGGTACAGTTGGCAGGTATAAGGCTAGGCTTGTTGCAAAGGGTTATGTGCAGGAAAGAGGCATTGATTTTGATGAGACCTTTGCACCTACATGCCGTATGACTACTGTTCGGAGCATTTGTGCACTTGCAGCCCATCATGGTTGGAATGTACATCAGTTGGACATTAAAACAGCATTTCTGAATGGTGACTTGCATGAAGAAGTGTATGTTTTTCAACCCCATGGCTTTGTGCAAAAAAGGGCATGAAAATCAGGTGTGCAGGTTAAAGAAGGCATTATATGGTTTAAAGCAAGCACCACATGCTTGATATGAGAAGATACATGCCTATCGGGTTGCACATGGTTTTGTGAATAGTCCAACTGAAAGCACCTTATATGTTAAGCGTGCTAATGATGTGCTTCTGATCATTGTTGTCTATGTTGATGACATGCTGCTCACTGGTCCTATTGAGAAGCATATTGCTGATTTCAAGGTTGATTTGCATGCCTCATTTGAGATGTCGGATTTGGGGCATTTGCATCACTATTTGGGCATTCAGTTTATGCAAGTTGATGGTGGAATGGCTTTGTGTCAAACGAAATATATTGACACATTATTGTAGCGTTTTGGCCTTGAAGACTGTAAGCCTATTGCCACTCCTATGGAGACAGGTTTACAATTGAGTCTTCATGATGCTGGAGATGCATTTGATGTTGTTCTCTATCAGCAGGCTGTTGGATGCTTGATTTACTTATGCATTACTCGGCCAGATATTCAGTTTGCTGTCTCACAGATGAGCGGGTTTATGCATTGCCCATGAGTCACGCATTGGAAGGCGGTTAAGCACATCTTTCGCTACTTGAGTGGTACTCGGCTACTTGGGTTGTTTTATCCCAAGGGGGGATCACTACCGCCAGATTTGCATGCTTTTTCTGACTCAGATTGGGCTGGTTGCTATGGCACTCGTGTGTCCACCATTGGTTTTTGCTTCATGCTTGGTAGCTCATGTATATCTTGGTTGAGCAAGAAGCAGCCTACTCTGGCCACTTCCAGTTTTGAGGCTGAGTATAGGGCAACTTTCAGAGCGACTGTTGAGTGTGTGTGGCTCAGACGCCTTATGGCTAATTTGGGTGTTGGCCAGTCTTCTGCCACCACCATCTTCACTGACAGTTAGAGCGCATTGGGAGTTGCGAGGAACCCTGTCTTCCATGCTCGCACTAAGCACATTGAGGTGCATTATCACTACGTCAGGGAGAGGTTCTCTGCTGGGGAGATGAGCTTGGCATATGTGCCCACGCAGGAGAACATTGCAGACCTTTTCACAAAGGCTCTGCCTAGGGAGAAGTTTGAACCTTTCCGCAAAGCTTTGGGCTTACTTCCTTTTGTGGAGTGATTTCCACATAGCTTGGCACTTCCTTATACATGAGTGCCAGCTACTTGTTCACCGCATCACTCCCAGGGGGGATTTGTTGATATATTTAGGTAGTGACGTGTGTGAACACACTAGGACCGCCGGGGCACTTTTTTCCCTCTTTAGGAGGTTTTTTTCCCCCCGCTTGTAAATACGCCTATTGCCCTAATGGGCTACTTATCTTTGTACATTCTCTGGTAATACATTCATTATTGTGTGTTTGTGCTCCAAGCTTCTTCTTCTTCCTTGTGTTGTTCGCGTGCTTCTGTAGACATCTATCTCCAACACCTGTCACATATATCATTAAGTCCTTACTCATAAGTAAGTTTTCCATGCGCATTACCCATGCGGGATAATTATCTCTATCCAATTTGTCAATAGAGATATGATCTGCCATAATCTTCTTGTTTCTGTTACTTTTGGTGAGTGTAATGTTAAAAAGTTTTACCTTTTACAAACCTTTACCCTTGAGAATGACTTCGGAACACTTCTTTGATTCCGTTTGTTGTTGATCACTTCAGCTTTCACCTTTCTTGTGAAAGTTCTTCGAATTCTCTTGTATCTTTACTTCCGTTTCTACTTCTGAGAAACCTTTTCTGCTCTTCAAAACCTTTTGCTCTGACACGATTGTTGATTTCGTGGCAAAAGCTTGTTCACTAACAAGACTACGGAAAATTTCCACTTGTTGAGCTCTAACAAACCATCATCAACTGTTGAGCTCTTATACTACTTGTTGATGTAACGACTGAGCTTAACTAGCTAAAGCTCAACTGCGGAATTCACCACGTCACAAGAACTAAGCTAGAGTGATATTAGAACACCTCTATAATCATCAGTAGCTTAGCAAACTTCTTGAAATTGAAAAACTTTACAATTGTATTTTGTACTCACCGAAATGTCACAAGAACTTCACCGGACTGTCACCGGAATGTCACCATAATGTTACCAGAATCTTACCGGAATCAACTGCAATTCTATTTGTAATTACTTCAAATGATTGTAGATGAAGTACGGAAGTAATATCTGAACTTCCTTCAATGAATGAACTCTATATGAAGTTTGAGGAAAAAACTTCACCAATTTAAGATGCCTTTTACGGTTAGACACTATACCATGTGTACATGTCCCGTTTCACAAAATTCTTTGATCAGTTCGTAGTTGAGACTATTGGCTATTCTATTCCGGTTCTATGTGATCTCACTTCTATCTCCTTCTTCTCTTTTTTCTCTCATACTCATCTCATATATATATATATATATATATATATATATATATATATATATATTGTTCCGAGATTCAAAACTCGTATTTCTGGAAGTCTCTATGAACTATATTACAGTCGTGAATTTGTCCCTTCACTAAGGCTTGATTTTCTGAATTCTTTGTTTCTGCTTCTCTTTGTCTTTCTTCGTCTTTATGTCTGTCTGTATGCCAAATTTGTGAGTGATTCTTCAGCAAGTATGCCTAAGTGGACTGTCTAACAAACCACTCTGATGGGCTACGCCAATGAGTTCATGGATGATGTGACCAGGCGGCTTGTCGAGGGTGAGATATCGTATCCACACGCTATTATGGAAAGAAGGGAGATCCAGTGCACTCTTGCCTGGAAATACTGACTCTTGACATTCATCTGAAGATTGAGTCTTACACCGCCATACTTGTCGAATTCCTGTCTGTCTACCCAATTTCTACTCCTGGATCGGTGATAATTCCTATGTGGGTTCGATAGGATGTGCTAACGTGCACAAGGTTGGGGGAACTTCTATCACATCCAAAACCTCTCTCTGTCAACTTTGGAGTGGCAGATCATGATACTGTCCTGCAAGTTCCAAATGAAGCACACTTCAACAAAGATTTAAACTCATGGAGTAATGGTATAACCATTCCTAGCCTAGGATCATAGTTTATATTAGCTCATCTTCATGACAAACCAATAGTTTTACCATCAAGGTCACGTTTTCTATGGAGATGGGTAGCTAGACCTCGCCTATGCAAGGGGTTTCTAATCCACCTAGTCCGATGAGATAGGCTTCAAGAGGCTTAATTTCATATTCCCTACAAAGAGAGAGTCGAATTGTATTCGTGGCTGCACCTGAGTCAATTAAAGCCTTACATTGCATGTCCATGGGTTCTTGGCCTAGAGTGATATTAATGAACGGTCTCCTATCAATGATACTAGGGACATCTCTTCTTCCAAGTTGGCACATAGCTACAAGATATCGTGGGGCATCCACCAATTGAGGTTCTCTATCTAGTCCTCTCCTTTGTAGTCTCATTCGCTTAATGCATTCCAATGCTTCTGCTTGGGCTTCAACTCTGATTGGTTCCTCTTCTTCCTTTTGCTTCTTGGCAAGAGTTAGTCATTTAAGCATGTCTGTGGTTAAAGGTTCTTGATATAGCTTAACTCAACATCTACTAATATAATTAGGCAATACTTCTCCTTCAAGGGTTGCTAACTGAACTGCACCGCTAGTCGATCATGGGTCCGTAACCTTGTTTCTCTAACTTGCGAGCATGTTGTTTCAAGGTGTAAACTAGCACCAAATTTCCTACTCATAATCCCTTGTCTTTAATATGAGCATCAAAGTAGGATTTTTGTCTCTTTTTAGTGGCATAAATTATTGCTACTACTCACAGTCTTGTCTCTCCCAAACACTCTAAGTCAAGTATTCTTGAGGAAAGCTCATTACCTCTCCATTCGTACTCCTGCGCGATCTTGAGTGTGGGTATCAAAGAGTCTAAAGGCAACATGGCATTCTAACCAAACACCATTTGGAATGGTGTAGCATTAAACGTTGTTTATAGGCTATGTGATAAGCCCACAAAGCATGGTGTGATTGTTGATCCGAATCCGAACGTTGATTGTTCACAATTTTGGTGAGAATAGTGCACAACATCTTATTAGTACTCTCAGCATAACCATTAGCTTGTGGATGATACGGTGTCGATTCCTTGTGTACAACCATAAAGTCTTGTAATAGATACTTCAATAACCTCATTTAAGAAGTGAGTACCCCTATCACTTACAAGCTCGATAGGAAGTCCATATCTTGTGAAGACATTCTCGAACAGAAACTTAGCAATGGTGCATGTATCCTTTTTCCTGGTGGCCTTAGCTTCTACCCGTTTCGTAAGATAGTCAATGGCAACAATGATGTACTCAGCATGGGAATTCCTTGCAGGGGGATTAATAGGTCCTACAAAATCTATTCCCCATTTTGAGAATGTGCACCCTCCCATCATGGGCCGTAGCGGCATCTCATCCCTGCATATAGGATACTGAGTCCTTTGACACACATCACATTGTTTTATGTAGCTGTGGGCATCCATATGCAGAGTGGGCCACCATAATCTTGAAAATAATATGGCTTTGATAATGCGGTCGGGTCCAAAATGGCCTCATGCTGTGCCCTGGTGTGCAACTTCCAATAGGTTCAGATATTCGCTTTCGTGCACACATATCCTTTCTGAAGGTTCTATACCTCAATACATACCCATCCAAGCAGTTACTAGAGCCCAAGTGCAAAGGCAAACACAACCAGAAAACCCAGGAAAGATAGCTGAACCCAATGAAGTAGGAATATCAACAGGGAAGAAAACTAGAACTTGGAAAGAATCACGAGAGTGACAAAAGAGGAAATGGGGTAAAAAGATCAACGAGTTAGAGGAAAGCCTAAGGGAAAATAGAGCTAAAATCTTAGAAATGACATCAGAGGAGGCCGAACCACGAATAATCACCTCTAAAGGATTATCAGTACTAGCAGACTCCATCCCAAAAAACCTTGATATGATGTTCAAAGCCTATGAAGCAAGAATACAAGAAGGACCACAAGTAGGAGAATCTAGCAAGAATTACCCAAGAGTTGACTTAGAAATTGAGAGAACCAAACTATGCATGAAAATGGTGGAATTAGCCCAGAAAATGTTTGAGGCATCACAATACCTCAATTGGGAAATTATGGCCAGGCCAGAGTTCCATTTTGAAGGACTCCTAGAGAAACTAGGGCAAGTCATATCTAACCCTGTGAAAGCCAACGCTAGCACACAAACTAGCCCAACCGAACCCTTGAAGACCACTCTATTTGAATGGGCTAGGTCAGATTTAGAAAATCATCAAACTGGTTATATGGATTCCCACACCATCTTGAAAGAGATTCAAGAAGAAAGATGGAGACAGGAATAAGAATCTTGACCACCCATACTCGAGATTGATGACTCAAGAGAATAGTTCCTTGCAGATATCCCATCTATCTATGGAGATCAAGTGGATGATTGGCCAAGTGAGCACTCTAGTTTTGAATCTAACTCTTTGCAAGAGTTACCTTACTTTACGGGCCCTTGGGAAGACCATTCAATTCAAGTGAAATCCCCCACTATTTGAGTAAGGGGGAGAACTCAAATACTGAAGCTATTAGGAACACTAAAGTTCAATGCCATTTAACTCTGGACAAGCTGTTGAAGATCAAACTTGAACTATGGAAACATGTAGCAAAACAGTTACGAGAAATAGCCACAACCTCCACTAGACCAAGTGCATGAGGAAAGGTGCCTGAGATACCCCTAGATAAAGTGGGTGATGCAAGTGAAGGAGAGGAGGGTAACACTTATTTTCCCATTACATACAAGGGTGACACTACCAAAGCCATTCTAGATACAAGTGCAAGAGTAGGCATCGCGAACACTTCACTGTGGAAATGTTAGGGAAAACCAGCCCTTAGACCTACTAGGATGAAGCTGCAGATGGCAGATGGACACATTGAAAGACCCTTAGGAATGTTGGAAGGAATTACACTATCCAGTTGCAGAGTAGAATTTGATCACACCTTTGCAATATGAGATTTTGGGAAGAATCAAGCATTCGAGATGCTCTTAGGTACACCTTTTATGTGACAGTTGCAGGTTGTAAAAGATTCGGAACCAACTCTTTGTACCTACAACATTTAGGAGTAACCATGAAAGTGAACCTCATAGACTATTCACATAGGGACATGCCACCTTTGTAATGGAATACAATCCATAGAAACGAAGAGGAGAAGGAATCGGTAGATTCTTTAACATCAGATCCATCTTGCTTGCATGAGGATACAAACCTTTGGAAGTGTAAAATTGCAGCCAAGGAAGAGGAGCATGCTATAGCAAGGACGTCACGAGTAGGACACACTTCCATACCCATTGAAAATCTAGCATACGTCTCGACAGTATTTCCAGACGAGGAATTCAAACCCCATGGTTGGGTAGAGATTTTAGCGACTATGGATATTGCAATTAACCAAGAACAATGGACCCCCCATTGTGACAAAAACGGTTATGATATATCCATCTTCACTTTAGGCCTACTAAGAGAAGAAACAGAAGCATATCATCTTAAAGAAGAAATCTCTGAATGCAGTAAGAAAGTGAACGACGTGGAATGGGAAGTAGATTTGAATAGACCTGAATGTTCATTGGAAGAGGAATTTCTAGGCTGGGTAGAAGCCATGTCCCCAGAACTCACCACCCCTAAGAAGAGAAAGGAAAATTCAAGTTCGAGTCGATGAGATCAAAAGGTGAGAAAGAAAAAGAGTGTGAAAACTGAGGAGGAAGAACCCTTGATGGAAGTGCCAGAAAACTTTAGGAAATATGTGGTGGAAGACCGAAAAATCAGGTCGTAGTGGCAATCGAGGAAGGAGAAGGTTATTATTTAGTGGCTTCTATTAGAGAGCAGGAGCGCAAGGAATTGCACCCTGTCTTCATATTACCATCCTTGGTGAATGACCCACCTTTCAAGAAGTTTACATTGTCTCTGGACTTAATCAAGATTGTGCTTAAGATTCACGACACTCATATGCCCATGGAGAAGGAGCATCTCATCCTAGAACCAATGAAGAAAAGCGATGTTGATAAATGGCCTGCCATCTCCGCCATCACCCCTCAGTTAACCATTCTACTCAGAATCTATCTACAACACTTTGCCTTCCATGCACAGGAACGATTCACGATCCCTCACAAGTGTCTTGGTTTGGTTTGTATTTGGCCACCTCAGGGCCTCAGACAATCTCCATTGCCACCTATATTTAGGGTCAAGTTTCATTGGCTAGACATCGGTGAGAGAAGAAGAAGGTTGTTCATGGATGATGTGCTCTCACACACATCATATACATGTGTCTGGCCTATGATATTACTATAGAGAGAGCCCTACCAAATGTGCAATTGAAACAATATGAAGGCTCCAAGAAGACCACGAGACCCCCCAAACCCCATCGAGTCAAATGCATGCATGGCACCATTCCATGCCTACAAGTGCCGGCGTCACCACCACCTCAACCCCACACTCAAAACCTCGCCTCAACGATCTCCAGTTCAACCGCAACCAATGATTCCCCCTCTTCGCGTTCACCTGAGCCGCTCCACCACGCTCCGTGAAGTCTCACAGGAAGAGACCGCCGTGCCTCGTACCATTATGACTACAGCCACCACAACTATAGAAGCTCCTATAGCAACTTCTACATTTGTCTTTGATTCCTTCACCTTTCTAGTTACAAGCTTGGGCACAGAGGACATCAATACTACGTTTGATTTTGAGATCCTCGATGTATTGTCTAGTGATTTTCAGTTTTCAGACACCCATGTTGTCTCTCAAGAATTTGAATGCCCGGCTTACCCCACTACACCATGAGAGGGAGCGAATGCTGATTCTGAAGATGAAGACAATGACCTCATAGTCACCAATGAAGGCAAAGCTAATACTAAAGCTAGCGAGGAAGAAGTACACCAATCGGAAGCACATGCTGAAGTTTTAGGAGAAGCTAGCACATATGAAGAAGAAATGGCCGAAGCAGCAGCCTACACCATTGCCATCCGATGGCTGTACAATAACATGAAAAAATTTTGGGCACGAACCAGATTAACGGAAGAACAATGTGAAGCCATCTTGCAACAGGAACTGATCAACGGAAGCTTCGAAGAAACTTTTATCTCTGCTATGCATGAGTTGGTTAAATCTGTCGGCGTGCCAAAATCCTTGCGCTATTTGCTAAGGAAGCCCTTACCTAAGTTCGACCCTCGACGTGTTCGTATTTTTAAATGCCTAGGTACATACATTTGCATCCCTACTGGTCCCATCACATCAGCACCCCGCGTGGGTTCCTCCACGATCGACTTGATCAAGGAAGACAATTCCCCTGTATATACCCTTAGCAAAACCCTCCCTTCTTAACTCCTCCCAACCCAGATCTCCCCTGATGTTGTAGATAGCCCTCAGGTCCGTATTCCATCCCCCGTTTTGTTTCGTCCCTTATCTCCAGCCCGGATTTGACGAATTCTTTCATTCCCCTTGTTTCCATTCCACCTAGTATGACACCACCCAACATCTCTCCACCCCCTCACTTTCCCTTGGAAACATTCGAAGAAGAATATGTACCCTTACCTATTGAAGGATAGGACACCTACGAATCACCTCCGCTGGCTTGGTTAAAGACCATCAAAGAATCGGGTAAGACACGCTCTGCTTGCGTAGATGTGCAACTCCACGCGATGGCAAATCTCGAAGAAGTTATTTTGAAGTCGCCCTATTTTGCTGCTATCACCCCTCGTAGACATATAATGTCTAGTGAATTACAGTAAGCCATATTTCCTTTTGCTAGAGGAATATAATTTTCAAGTCAAGAGAGAGACTCACAAGCGCCCCACGCACGCCATGCAATTCAAGCCGAATGATGTTCCGCCAGAAGTAGAGTGAGGCCACATATATCAACCCACCTGGCGTGTAGACTTACTACAAAAGTACCCAAAAATGATGCATACATGGATGGGTGCACCGACACACTTGAAGTACAACCCGTGTTATGGACCGATTTCATGCAGACGTACTTGGAAGGCATTCGCTATTAAGGTTCAGAATAATCATCATTGAGAGATCGGCTAAATTATCCCTATCTCGCACCTCCCATGAATAATATTCTGACTATCAGCTATATGATGGCCATCATTCGCCATTGGTTACCACGTCTACACACGATGACTGATATTGTCGCTCAAATGACTGTAAAGATTTTCAATATGATGTAGAATGTATTCAAGACCTTTTGCCGTCTCAAGGATCCCATTGTAAATACACCAAGCTTTGAATATGGGAATTTGGACTCAAGATATGCTATGCTTGGCACTGCATATTGAAGTATATTCCTGCCTAATACAAGTAGACATTTGAAGAAATGTTCACCACCGGCTTGTGGGAATATCACTCAGAAATGTTTATTAGTCATCCAACGCATTTGCTACACCTGTTTGCTTGTGAACGAATCATGTATTCAAAACATTATATGCACCCACCTCCAGATGAACCCCAACCGATTGATTGGGAGAAACTTGAACGTGATCTTATACAAGGACTTCGCATTATAGAACACACCTTAGCACCGGACCTCCTCACTAACTACATTACTCATGCTAAATTAGGTTCTATTAGGGACGACAGAAACGAGGCGGAGGGGAGTGTTCAAGGCAAAGGTTCGAGTACTAGTTCTTGTCATAGATGAAGAGGAAGCCATTAAAGCTAATCAGAAGATTGCATCTTGGAAACAATGATTTTTATCACTAAAACAATGTAATATATGTACGTACACCCAATTATCGCAAATGCAACTCCATTTTGTGCAAGCCGAGGAGTCCTCAAGCCCGAGGAGTCTAGGTAGAAAGCTCACACCAATTTTTGTAATTTTTGGAAGCCGTTAGATAGTTCAAATAAGAGGTAGAACCTATTTTTTAACTATGCCGGTCACTAGATGTGAAACTGGTCAAAACTAAGCAAAAAACTATAAGTAGAGCTAGAGAGCTCATTTTGAGGTTGTTATTAGTTTATGATTGAACATATGAGCTAGACTTTCCTAGTGTGTGTGTATGCATGTGTGTGTATGCTCGTGCATTTCCCATCATCTTCTTCATGCACATCACTCGCTCTTGATCTTCATATCAGCCTAGACTCTCTGCAGATTGACAATTATGGGGTGAAGCTCCTCACATTGGTACTTTCCATTGTGCTAGAGTGATAGCAAGGCCAATAGACAGAGGGAGTTGAGATAGAATGAAGAATTCATGGAAGGGCCCATACTTGCTATATCACCACATGCGATAATGATAGTCATGAAAGGGTCAAAGGGACAAGAACAATAAAATGTAGTATCACGGTTTAGATATGGAAACCCCAAGGGATGGGCCTGATAAGGATAGAAAGACAGGAAAGGGCAAAAAAGGAAAGGTGGACACAACAATTCTAGCTAAAAAAGATCTCCCCATGATCTAATCGAGGTGGAGAAAGAGAACCAAAATAGCCCAAAGGATTGCACGAACTACTAACGGGAGATGGGAGGATCAATTTGGGACATGTAATGGAGTTGGGTCCAATTTTGTTGGATGATGACCTTCGGACTAGAGCACCTATCTCTCCAGAACTAGGTATAGAAAGTAGGGATCTATGACTGATGATGAGTGGATTGTGGAAAGATATAACAAGTTGGCAACGAACACTCCTTGATATGAAAAAAGTAGTTTGATCAAAATGGTTCGTAGCCCAACAAGAGACTTCATCTATAGAAATGAATTGCACATAAAGCTGAAGCGAAATGGAACAATATGTGGACTTTGATTATGTGAGAGCTGAAGTTTTGGGGTCTTTTGCACTATAGGGTTTGGAGCAATTTCGTACCCCACAAGCTACATGCAGGGGCACTGTCATGGTGCAAGTTATGTCTAGAGGCATGAAGGCAATTGGCATATCTTCCTCTCATGACCTAAGAGTGAGAAACACCAGAATAGCATTGAAAGGGTCTTCTCGTTCAATATGAAGTTTTCATGGGAGAGGTGATGAATTTCTCCCTATAGCCCTCTAGAATGCTATTATTATGCAAAGGCTTTTGTGGAAAGATCGCAAGGAAATATGTGCCATTACTTTGGAAACAAACCAAAAGAACCATGGATAGAACGATCTGCCAAGATCGTTGATAGAAGACTAAAGAGGAATAAAAGGCTGCCAGCTTTATGCAAAATACGATTTTTGTGATTTAGGTGACAAATGAGGAGCACATGGATCCTTCGTAAGGGGGATGAATGATTCATCAAACATCCTTTGTTACTCCTTGTAATTCCTTGTATATGCTTTTATCTAGTCTAGTTAAAGTTCTTGTTAAAAAGAAAATTATTTATCCTTTATGTCATCTGAATGGAAAAACCAACGAAACAGTGTTTGGTCTAGGGCTCGCTATTATACTCTGCCTTGCGTTCATCCGTAAGTATCTTGAAACGCCTTTTATTGCTCGGCGAACTCTCCAATATTTAATTCTGAAGTTCCTCACTCTATTCTCTCATTGATCTTGTCGTTATGGAACCTTATTGTTGCCACTTTGGTCTCTTATGATGATGGGTCATTTTAAGTTCGGCTACTTAGTCCGCGATGACGTATTCATTAATGGATAGGATTTTATTTATGTCCAATTATGTGAAGCCGTACATAATAGCCCGAGGACTATATTATCCACGAGCTTTGCGTGTAGAAATCGAGATAAAAATTTCGGAGATTCCGTGGCTTGCTCCTACTCGCATTCAACATATGTATATACGTATCTGTGGAGCATGCAAATGCGTGCTTGCCCGCGTGTGTGGAAAGGGAAAATGCACATGCTACCTCCAGTTTGTATTAGCAAGTGCGAGTTTACACATATAAATAATTTGGGTCCATCGAATAAGATGTTGAAAAGCACATTCGAACGCAGAATTTCTACACATGGAGCGAAACACCTATTTGTTGGATGTTTCAAAAATAGATTTTTTGTTTTAGTTTATTGAAAGAATCAGCATGTTTGATTATAATAATCTATGAAAAATGATATTTTTAGCCCTATGTGGAAAACAAAATTACAATCTAAATGTATGAGACAACATACACTGTTGCATTGATGTTGATTTACGCCATAATATTTCAACTCTATAATCTCGCCTTCTAGGATTACGCGGAAAGGCTTCATATTTCTTTACTCAAATCAACTCTACTCGGGGCCTGAAGTAAGATTATATGTTTGACGTTAATACTATAAACCACTCATTTGAAATCGTTTACAGATCTGGAAGCCGGCTTATGACAATTAAGAATTTAAGACAAAGCCATATGCAGTACTACTACTACTGACACGGCGCAAAGTCAAGTTGTGAAACCTTATATTTTCAGAAACCGATCTCCACGGTTTTCTCAATGACCTCCATTCGGCAGAGTCCCATGAAATGTTGTTTATCATTCGGAAGCGTTTCACTCGAATCACATTCAAAAGCTGAAAGCTTTACTGACTCACCAATGAGATTTACTCAAAGATGCTTATACTGAAAGGCTAAAGCTTTAGTTATACGACCATGAAGCTTGTGTACTACGACCATTAACTCTGTGTACTGAGGAAGCAGCACTGCAACTCCCTAAATTCAGGCAGCCATTCTTTGGGAGTAGTGTGAATAGGGCAGTACAGTGAATGACTAAACGCCAAACATGGAACCATCAACCTCAATCTTTGTCTCCCCTCCCCCTTCACCCCCCCCACTCTCCAGCTTCCCAGGACCCGTCTCTGACAGAAACTCCGGTTCTCTTACCTCCTTTACAGTACTGGAGTCTGGACTCCTCGTGGTAAAGCGACCCGGATGCCCGATCCCTTCTCTCAAATCCCGCTTTCACACCATGGTCCTTTAATGACACCTCTCTCTCTCTCTCTCTCTCTCTCTCTCTCTCTCTCTCTCTCTGTGGAGTCAGCCCCCAGTGCCCGCTAAACTTTATATATAGGTCTCCACGGATGCATTGGATCATGAGGGCCCTTCAGGCTTCCATTGTCTTTGGAACTACTGCGAGAGCTCAGCCCCTTTTTTACATGTTTTGGACTTTCACATCTATCCTGTCGACACACGCACGCACACATAGATAGTATTCAAAACTTGGGCGGTTCTTACCACTTCAGCAACCTCGGCCCTTTCTTCGAAAATAAGTAGAGTTGGCTAATACGCGAACTCCCGCGAAGTAAGTAAGTTTCAGCATGAGGGGTTACTTCATAGAGGGTGAACAGTTTCAATTCTAGGCATTTCACCACTGTTTAATTGCCGCGTTGATATAGCTATCAGTTGGAAATGTTAATTTGCACTCCATATTTGTCAAGCAGGTCTGCGAATCGCCGGTGCACTGGACCGTTGACTGCGTGTGTATGCTGGTTTGTAGCAGAGGTAATGAAGAAAAGTTCTGGTCTTGGTCCAATGATGTAGTTAAATATTGACTTATTGTCTTCACACTCAATCATTCAACAACATGAGTTTGCCAGGATTATTGACGTTTAGACTCAAAGAACGTATATGTTAAACCAAGCGGAATTCCACGATATGAATACACAACTTTAGTCAATTCAACTGAATAAATCAAGAATAGCGAAAGCTTAACCAAATTTGAGTAGCTAACTGAGAGCATGAATATGTGGGGTTTATAAACACTATAACTAAGTGCTAATACACTGACTGCTTATTGTGCCATTAATAAATCTAACATTACCGAAAGACAGATTATATAGAGGTTGTGCTTGCGTAGCGTTCTTTTTTGTACTTCTCTTTAGTAACTGAAAAAAGGGACTTCACGCTCGTGAAATCATAGAGTTCAGAACTTAAAAGTAGCTTATATTAATTTCAGTATGGAAGTAAATATCAAGAAATTCCTCGAGACGTCAATGCATTGCTAAACTCAGTTCTGTCGTTTGTTCCACAGCTTCAGGCTCACAAATAGTAAGCTGGATTGCATAGATAATCTGTCAGCCTGAGCTTACAGGTGAGACAGACAACCTGAGTCGAATAAAATCAACTGTTGAAGCTCAAAATGGAGTCTGTCGACACTAAGGCGCTTAATGCTATCTTTCCTTTTGGGACCACATCTCTTATCATGCAAGGTATAACCAATGATATTGGAATCAGGCGCACGAGTTCAGACGTTCAATGTATTCCTAACGTAGCAGAAGACAGCCTACTCTGTGTCAATAATGGCGACAGCTCGGCTCTAGACATTGGAACTGTGAATGCATGTGCAACTACGAGGAGCAATATGAGCATTACGAGCGCCGAAGTTGGCGTTATATCAAACGCCATACATGGAAGCAACAAATGTGCTAAAGCTGCTGTTACCGCTTCAGTGGCAAGTGCTAAAACGAAGTTATTTGATAGTCGAAGTGTGCCGCATCATGAGATGGTTCTGAACTCAGCATCCTCAGTACCGCGTCAAAACTGTGTAAATCGAAAGGATGACAACTGCATAAGTGAAGCTCATCACGTGGAGAAGCTCATGACACAACGCAGAGAAAGGACTGCCCAAAATTTTAGCATGAGTGACTGTCGTGCTGAAACACGCATAGTATCAGCGAAGTTATGGGATAGGAAAAAACTTAGACGTCTTGAACCTAGTAGGCCGAAGGCATCAATTTCACTTCCAAAGATCCAGACCAGCGCTTATAATATGAGGATGGCGAGAAGCATCTACAACCGGTCTAATGAGCACGTTACCGATGGAACAGATTTGCAGAAATGGTTGCTGGGAATGCGAGAAACATCCCCTCCCAAGTTTTCTCATACAACAAGCATAGAAGCTTCTCCTACATTTGGTATGGGTGCCAAATACATCGAGGGCGCAACGTCCAGCAAGGACATGGAGCTCAATCGCAGAGACTGGATGGTAATTTCGTAATCCCTTTTCTTTCTCCTGAAATGCCTGACCGTAGTCTGCGGGTATGCTATTTTAGTAGGGCTTAATCAGGACTGAATGACACCAGCACCACCAGCAAGCTTCAATCTGCTCGTTGTTTACCCGCAGAAGCAGTCAAATGCTGCTCTCAAACACAACGAAAGAGATGTCATTCGCTCAATTTCTCTACCCTGCCTTAAACGTTGATAGTGTTAGCTGATGACATCTGGAATGGCCGTTTAGTATGAGGGAAAAAAAGTATGCTCATCTTATGCTGGAACCAGAGAGAAGGTAGTTATTGATATCACCGAAAATATCTGAACTTTCAAACAGTCCGAATGTTTTGTCGACATAAAGTGCTTGGCAATATCTTAGGCGACGTCTACCAGAAAACGTCCTTTAAGTCGTGTTCATGCTTTATTTGCACTCGATATCGCAATAAATAGAGATTTTCTAATGTAAATGGAACAGGAAAAGCATCCATCTGCGCTTGACAAACTGGAGGAGATAGTGGAAGCGGCTAGTGGCAAGAGAGTAGCAGTGTTCCTGGATTATGATGGCACTCTTTCGCCGATTGTAGAGGACCCTGATAGAGCTTTCATGTCACAGCAAGTACGAACTCACCCAAAGATTGCGTTCTCAATTTATTATAAGATGTGGTTTCAGAGTATATCATAAACAGTTCGTAATGGATTGTATTTAATCAGATGCGAGCCATCGTCAAGGAAGTGGCAAACGTTTTCCCGACAGCAATTATATCCGGCCGGTGCAAAGAGAAGGTAATGTGTGTGCTTCACTCTTCCATGGTATATGGATATGCTTCAACGTTTCTTTTCAACTGCCCTGAAAATCCACCTTTAAAAGCATAAAGAGCCATCCATGGTTTGAAGTTTCGTAATAAATACTGAAGTCGATTATGGCTACTACTACTACTACTTCTCACATTATACTAATGTTCTTAATATTGCTTTTATCATTCGCGTTGTCGCTGTTTTTATGGTTTAGCATAAAACTGATTTCTCCGAATCCTACATGCTGGCAGTTGCATGAATTCGTGCAGCTTCCAGAGTTATACTATGCAGGTAGCCACGGATTAGAGATCATCGGACCAGCAACAGTGTCCAAGCACGTAGATCAGTCAAGGGCTTCGCAAGCGAAGGTATGAAAGCTGATTCGCATGCGTTTGTGTGTGTGTGTGTGTGAGAGAGAGAGAGAGAGAGAGAGAGAGAGAGAGAGAGAGAGAGAGAGAGAGAGATCCCGTCTCTTACGCTGGGATTCTTCGTCCGTAAGGTTTCATGTAATCAAGGACCAGGAGAGAAGGTAGAGTCATGAAGCATGTAAAATGTGCCATTTATCTCTCCTGATTGTGGAACTTTGGAATAAATAATAGTACACGAGCGAAGAGTGATTAGAAAGGTTGCAATGTCTTTAGAGAGTTTTGTCTTCTTCTGGGTACTCGAGAGGAATGTAGACTGGGTTAGATCTGTTGTCTACTGGACCGGCATGCTCCTACGAGATTTTTTGAGCGAGTGCTAAATACGACTTCTTGTGCCTGAAGCTCATTAATGGTTGCGGGAACCTAATAGGGAAGGTGAATTTGTTTCACGCAGGAAAATGGATTGGTTCTCTTTCAGCCCGCCAAAGATTTCACGAACGTCATTAATAAGGTTGTCATTGTTTCCATTATACGTGATTACTCAGCGTTACAGAGGAGGTGACAATCTTCATTTGTCAGGTCTTTCACATCTTGGATCAGCAGACGAGATCTGTCCCTGGAGCAAGAGTGGAACATAATAAATTTTGTGTGTCTGTCCACTTTCGATGCGTCAAAGAGAAAGTAAGACTCCTCTTCATGTGATTTCAGATTTCAAATTACTGGAATCCTACTTCTCACACAATCAGACATAGCGAAGTCCATTTATTTGTACTCGATGTTTACACCTACATCTTTTGATTTTCTAACGTTTTTTATCAACCATCTTATGTCTATTCATACCTGGCTTTGATGCAGCATTGGATAGGCCTAGCCAGGTGTGTACAACGTGTTGTGGAATGCTTCCCTAACCTTCGTCTCACACAAGGGCGCAAGGTAATAAATAAATCTCAATCAAATCATCTAAAGATATGTGACTGGTGATCTATTATAAAAGCATTACTTAATCTTTCTTTTTGACGTAGGTCTTAGAAATTCGGCCTCTGATAGCATGGAACAAAGGAAAAGCACTGGACTTCCTTCTGAAATCTCTTGGTAAGAACGGTATAAAGTAATGCGGAAGGGGTTGTGAACTGTCCATGAAGATAGAAATTCATCACTGATTTGGGGCGACTCAACTGCTGTAGGACTTAACGATCCGAACACGGTATTTCCGATATACTTGGGGGACGATCGTAGCGATGAAGATGCTTTCAAGGTCAGTGCGATTTTAACAGAAATAGAACTCATGGTCCTGATCAGAGCAGTGTATTCGATTTCCAATGACCAGAGCTTACGATTGTATACGTGTGCAGGTGCTGAACCGGAAGAAGCACGGGCTCGGAATTCTTGTTTCAGCTGTCGCGAAGGAGACAAATGCAGTGTGCTCGCTTCGCGATCCATCGGAGGTATATTTGAAGCAACATTTTCATTTGAGTTATTTTCTATACGTCTGGCATACTCAAAACGACTGTAAATTTGGCTCTTTCTGGATCGTAAAGGTGGGTGAACTGCTGAAACGCCTGGTGATGTGGAAGCAGAAACGCCTATTTAAGTATCTGTGAAACCTCAAGCAGAAGCGTTTGTACATAATGTAAATTCTTCTTTCTTCTATACAAACCTTCATCCCACCACCACCAGAAAAAAAAAAAGAAAAGCAAGCACGTACACAGCTCAGATCAGCCACATGCCATTTTGCCTTGATTGTTCGTAATATATCTACGATGCCGCCAAACAGACACCTTCCTTTTGAATGTTCTGGAAGGGCTAATTCCAACTGCTCCCTCTAGATTTCGAAATATTTTCTAGAAGACCTTGTATAGCTATCCCATGCAGATACAAACCTGTAATCATGATCGTTTTCAATATATGCTAATTGTTGCTAGGTTAGCTTTCTCTTATCTTAAAACTTTTATGTACAAGGAAAAGAGCTCCGTTTTCTTTTCCGCTCACAGTATGCACAGACAGTAACTCACAGTACCTGGGTTCGCATGCCCATAAATCTCACAGTTGTATGTTTCATCGAATGGCTCGCTTTCGTTCTCACTAGGACATAAATCTCCCCCCCCCCCCCCCCTCTCTCTCTCTCTCTCTCAGCCACATATACACACACACGCACATTATAGGGTGATACAATAGACCTTATTGAAATGGAATGAAATAAAAATGGATAACGGAAGTAGGGATCGCAGCGAGAGTAGACTCTTTACAGATGAACGAAGAATTGTTTACGCGTTCTGAAATCCTCGTGGTGCTGCTAGATTCCAGAATGAACGGTTTCCAACTTTCCATGGTTCTGAGTTCCGTCTCTCAGGTGACGAGAATATACTCTCAGTACCTCCTTTGATAATCAGCACTTTCTCTTCGTTTCGTGAATCCGTACATCGAGACAACAACTTGATAATGCTCCTCTTCCTGTCGATCTACATCAATAGCAGCAACAAAACCTGTAAAATCCAGCATACTTTGATAAAAGAGCGTGCTTTCTACTCGAGATAATCAGCAATGAATCCTGGTTTTGCCTCACGTCCGGCGATTAGGTAAACAACTTGCAACCACATCCCTTTTCAATAAGGCATTTCTGCTTCTAGGATTGGAAAGTTTGTCCTTATTAAGGACAATGCACAACAATCTAAAAGCTCTGTTACCAGAATAATGTACATCGCCGTAAAAGCTTTCGAGTGCAATTCCTGTCATTCTTGTACAAATCCTCTTCTAAGTTAATTATTCGGCATATGTAAGAGATGACAATGCTCTGATAATGCCACATATTTGTAAAATATTCCATTTGAAATCGGACGATGCTTTAAAATGCCTTCGATTCTAAGCACATAACGAAAATAAAATAAACCGATCATCCTTAGGGTCAAAGAGTTAGGGAACAACCTTGAGAGAGATGGTAAATTTGTGCGTGTGCCGCTATAACACCACAAAATTATTTTTTTTCTTGTTCATACCTCAGTCTTCTCTTTCATGAAATATACCCATAATTTTCATGTATGGTCATCAATGAAAGTAACATAAAACCTGCAACCACCCATAGATGTGTTCTTTGCAGGACCCCAAACATCTGTATGTACTATTTCTAGCACATTCTCACGAACATGTCTATCATGCGAAAATGATGCTCTTAACTGTTTACCAAATTGACATGTTGCACATACCTTTTTAGTTATACAACTTTGAAGTTTGGTATTCCAATCTCCTTTGATTGCATCAATTTCAGCCTCTACAAGTTTGCATGTCCCATTCCTTTGTGTCAGATCTCTATATTAGCAATAACTCTTGCACCTGTTGCAAACATGGCTACATTCATTTCATGAATTTTCCTATATAAGGTGAACACGCTACCCACTTTGTTTCCCTTGAAAATAAATCATCCATCCTGTTTGTAATCTTCTACATATAACCCATCCGCATTGAACCTGACTTGTAATCCCTCGTCAACCATTTGCTCAATAGAAACTAGATTCTTTGTTATATTTGGAACATGCACCACATCAGCAAGATGTTTTACCTTCCCGTCCTCCATAGATAATGCTATGTTTCTTGTATGCTCGATTAGGTGTAATGTGTCATCATTTGTTTCAACATATCCAAGGACTGGTAATTTTTGCAAGCTACTAAAACATTCTGGATGACTGGTCATGTGATTTGAAGCACCTGAATCAATGTACCAGACATTACCATTCGATTTCAAAACATTAGCAGACATCGTATTCATCATATGATGTTGAATCATGAACAAGTTCTCAAAATCATTTGTAGTTGTGGATGCATAGTCGTTTTGCTACCTTCACTTTTTTTTATTTTGCAACGTGCAATCACGTTCAAAGTGTGGAGGTTTACCACAATTCTAGCATCCTTTATTGTCATTACGTGAGTCAATTTCTTTGGAATTTTATGTGGCCTCTTTGGCTCCCCCTACCTCGAAAATGTGCTCTACCTCTTGCATGATTTTGATGTGGACCTTGGTCTTGGTTATTGTTTCCTCTTCAACTTTTGAACCCTCTACCTCTGCATCTTCCTCTACCAGAGTAGAATACTTGCTCAGAACTAGGTTTTCCTTGGAAGTTTGAGTCCTCACCAAGATTCTTTTCTTCAATAATCAGCATGGACACTAGATCAACATAATTTGGAACATTTTCCTTGGTTTGAATAGATGTTCTGAACTGCTAAATTGCAGCTCCTAGACCACAAAGTCATACTTCCACCTTATCATCATCAGCTACATTCATGCAAATAGATGCAAGTGACTCACATATGCTTTTGATTTTCAAGGTGTAGTCACTTATCAACATGCCCTTTTTCTCCAATGTATGCATCTGATTCTTGAGTTGCAATTTTTTTGCCTTTGTATTGGTCTCATACAATGTGACAAAAATCTTCCAAGCCTCTTTTGGGGTCTTGGCATCATGTATGTGTCCAATCATGCTATCGTGTATGCTAACAGATAGCGAATACATTACCTTTCGTGCTCCTTGGTTCCATTCCTCATATGCTCTTAACTAGTTTGCAATTCGATTCCTCTCAAGTAACTATGGAGCATTTTCATTCTCTCCTTTGATGTACTTCTAGTAGCCTTTTCCCATTAGGAACTTTATCATTCTGAATCTCCAAGCATGTAAGTTGTTTTTGTCTCGCTTATCACTCATAAGCTAACTCATTCCATCTATGTTTGCCATTTCTACAGTAATTCACAACAGTACAAATACACTACAAACAGTACTTTTGCTTGAACACTCTGGCACTTTGACGTTATAGTTTGATCTCAGAAAAACATAGTTTTGGTTTATCAACAGTACACTAAATCGCTTGAAATTCTAGATCTAGAATATATGAGTGTTATCAAAGAGGACACAAGCTACAATTTTGCAAATCGACCTGGTTTTTTTGTGGGCCTTACCTTACGGGCTTGAAATAGAGGTCGAAAATATTCTGACGCCTTCTACCTTCATGTTGATTTTCATAGCAATTTGAGGTTGTTTGTGAATAACACTTTCTCCATGCGTTCATATCTTCATTCTCAACCTTCTCCACGAGTGATCTATAGCCACACTGGCTCTCATGCCATGTCACAAGGAAGGAGATAACAAAGAGAGCTCACATACACTCTCACAATCAAAGAGGAGCACACACACAGATTGAGGGAAGGAAGAATGATCTTCTTCTTCTTCTTCTATTACATGAAAGGAATGTACAAGAATGAACTAAAATAACAATAAAACAAGTATATAAAGGACAATACATATGGAAAATCCTAATATTCATGAATGAGAGATCTTGCAAGAAATAAATGTGCCATCACTCTCTCTAGATAAATCTAGTAAAGTTCAATGAAGTATCCCTGACATATACCGCCGTGACCACTATACATGCGAGAGAAAATGGAAAAGTGATACGTGTCATCATGGATCATAACATGTTGAGCTTGATATCTCAATAGCAATGACAATACCAATTTTGTTTCAGAGTGTGGGAGAAATCATATTTTCTAAAGACCATAGGAATTTCTTTGATGTGATTTCTATTCTCCCACATGAGTCCTTTTATATGATTTTGACACCTATAATTTATTTGCCTAAGGTTTTTTCTAATTCAACATCAATATCTTTGAGCACCAATCTTAATGATCTAACCTAAGTTAGCTATCTAAGTCCTCTTTTGTCATCCATTGGTAAATTCTAGATATCTTTCTATTATTAAGTCCCTAGTATCAATCCACTTGGCATGTCAAAAATTTTCATTCCTCATGGATTGAGTTCCAACAACGTGGAACCAAATGGGGTCAATTTTCTTACACCTTATCCATGTTTCTACATTGAATTGAGTCAACACTACATATTCAGGTCATTTCAGGCTTTCCATAAGAAGGAGATTGATTTTGGCTCCTCAAGGGATATTTTGATTGGGGGGAGTGATGAGAGCATGGTTTCTCTAGTGTGGGGAGTCCAAAAAACAGAGTTATTTTATATTTTTTAATAGTAATTAACTCCACAATTCTTGCTAATAGGTCAAAGCTTTAATGATTCACTTGGCCATCTTTTCTTTAGCCAAGATTTAGGATCCTAAATTGTCCTTTTCTTTTGGGAGGTACCAAACATCTCATCTTATCTTCAGGATCCTCTTCTAATTAGGACCCTTCATCCATAGGAAATTCCCACATAGGACTTCTAGCTTGTGAGCTTATTGGCTGAGCTCTAGCATGAGAGGAAGTAAATTGTGGGGGAAATCAAGAACATATATGTTGATATATTCAATAGTGATGTGTGTGAGCACTCTTAGGACCATTCAGACACTTCTTTCCATCTTTAGGAGGTTTCTTCCCCCCTGCTTGTATATATGCCTATAACCCTAATAGGTTACTTATCTTTGTACATTCACTTGGTAATACATTCAGTATTGTGTGTTGTGCTCCAAGCTTCTTGCGTCTGACAACCTCGAACTCCAACAATTTCTATGAGACCAGGTCATTGATTCATCTCGAGCATTGTCAACAACCCTTTGATCATAGTCTTAGAATCACACAAAAATTGGTGAACATACTCAGGTGATTAGGAGTTCAAAATTGCTTTCCTTTATGGTGTCCAAATTTTGACTTGAACCCCTTTCTGCCTCAAAATGTGTTATCACAATGCTTGTGTAGGCAATTTTGTCCTTTTGTACCAAACATATATATAGGTTTTGGTTCCCCAGTACAAGCATCTCAAAGTTTGCTATGGTTTAATAGAGCTAGATGGTGCAGCTATATTCAAAGTTTTGAGTATAGTAATTTTTGTGCATCAGAGTATTTAATCAGTGGCCATGGCTAAAAGCAAGGATGTATTCCTTTTGTTGGATATTGAGGAAAAGTTGGATTTATTAATTACACATTATGTGCATATATGATGCATCATGTATTGGTAGCAAAAGGGCTATGGAATATTGTGAAGGGTATTGAAAAATACCCTACTACACCTGCAAATACAGTTATTGAAGGTAGTGTAGATGGTATTGAAGTTGATGATCTTCAGATTCTCATTGATGATGTGGTTCCTGCTGTACCTACTATAAAGAAACTTCATTGGCATTGCATATATGCTCAACACATGCATTGATAGCTTTTTGTATCAAATGTGCTAATATCCCTCATATTTGCTCTTGCAAAACAATAAAGGATCTCACCACTTTATACCAGTCAAGGAATGAGGCTCATGCTGCTTACCTCCAAAAATAGTTGGAGAGTGAGCACATGAATGAAGGAGATTACATGGACAATTTTTTGACAAAGATCAAAGATTTGAAGGAGCAGTTGATTTCTTTTGATGAAGTTTTACCACATAGTTCACTTGTGTAGACTATTCTTGATGGTCTTCCAAAATCATA